>JAAGNO010006783.1:98114-109140 GCA_033439905.1 Ceryle rudis
CTGTCTCTATATTTGTATTGGGTCTTAAACAATATTTTGGATAAGAAATTTTCTGTAGTAGTGCTTCCTGGAGAGCTACAAAGTTTTCTTCTTCTAGGAAGACTTTTGCAGTCCTACCTTTCCAGACTTGAGTAAAATCTTCAGTTGAAGTAAGATCTTGGAGTAAGATCTTACTCCGTTGGAGTAAGACTTGAGTAAGATCTTCCATATTGAATGGAAAGGGAGAAGACACGAGTAGATGAACATTAATGGTATAAGTGACAAAACTGGGAGTACTTGACAGCTGATGTCCTTAATTTTAATGGGGAATAGGTAACTAGATGCTTCTCTCGCAAGTTGAAGCCAATGAAGTTCAATCTAGAAATAGGATTTATTTTTTAACGATGCCATTCATCTCTTGAACAGTTTACTGAGATTTTGATGGCTTTGTTAGTATTGGAAAAAGTTTAAATCCAGATTGAAGGCTATTCTGAAGATTCTTTAGTTCAAAAACACTAAATTTGAAGCAGTTAATTTGGGAAAATGCCAAGGATTTTATCTGTGTAGGTGGTCAGACTAAACTTCTTGGCATTTAAAATACAGAAATGTGTTCTCTAAAAATGTTATCATTATTAAGTTTATTATTTTATGATAACTTAATCTTCTTGTTTTTTTCTGCAGTTTCTAGAATCATCAGCAAATATGTTTGCTGCCGCACAGCAGTTGTCTCAAAATATTAATCCAGGTGAGCTTTTGTTGTTGTTGTTGTGACTGTGCTTCTTGCTGTGGCATCAGAATGCTCACTATGGTCCCAAAAAGAAAGACTGAGGGAGACCTCACTTGCATTAGGGTTTTGGGCTTTGCTTTGTCAAAAGGAATGTTTGGTTGAAATTTAGTTCAAAACCCGAAAGACACCTACTTCAATTCACAGAAATTTGTTTTAAGGCTTTCTAAAGAGGTACGCCTCACTTGCTTCCCTTTACATCACATTTCCAGATTGTGTTTAAGTCCTAGACACTGCCTGCATTAGAGCACTGTCCAGCTTCCTAGTGACCTTGACTCCTTAGGTACTTCTGCTCTTGCTCAAGAGCTTGATTTCCATAGGTATCCAGCGCTGTTCTGAGGAGGCTAAGCGTTTGCCTCCTACCTGCCTTTCACTGGGCTGCTATTTTAGTTCATGAGCTGCTTGAATTTCCCAGAAAAGCCAGAAGGTTTGTTACCTCACTGCTGACCCACCATTAGCCTAAGAGGCTGCTTTGTGCTAGTTAAAAGCTTGTCATGGTGGCACCCATATTTTAAGAAGTTCTTGCGGTTAAAGCGCTTCAAGAAATGGACAGTCTGGGGTTTATAATCCACATCTGCTTTGCCACAAGGTGGCCAGGCTGGTGGAATATACTAGGCTGGGATGCAGCAGCAGTTGGCTCCCCAGAATCATGGAGCTAGCAGAAGAATAGGAAGTAGGATACCTCATCCCTTTTTGTGAAAAGATCAACCCCTGTCACATTTGGGGTTCATCTGCAGAAAAGGAAGAAGTGATCTGCGTCCCTCTCTAGCCACTGTGCTGGGGGGGGAAGGAGAGAGGGGCTTGTGCTCCTGACTGTAATGACTGTGATTTCCCTTGTAAGTAAAAGACTATAGATGCACAACTTAGTTAAAAAGTCCCTTTAGAGGGACTTTAGACATCACTCTAGGGGCAACTTGGGTCGAGTACCATGTATCCAGAAAATGGCTGGTGCAGAGGAACCCAGCATCTGTGCTGTTTCAGGAGGTCTGGTTCAGACTAGCTCGTCTGTTCCCAAGGGTTGAATGCTGGCAGCAGTTGCACTGCCCTGACTGTGCCTCTGGAGTTTATATTCTGGTTTAGTTTCCTAAATTACTCTTAACTTGCTGGAGTTTAAAATGTTCTTTGTGCTCAGAAACGGCGCAGCTGCTTTTGATTGTGTCTGACGGAAGAGGCCTTTTCTTGGAAGGCAAGGAGCGAGTGACAGCAGCAGTTCAAGCAGCTCGGAATGCCAATATCTTTGTTATTTTCGTAGTGTTGGACAATCCTAATTCCCGGGTGAGTAAGTGATCAAGGGAGAAGTATGCAAGTGTAGTGTATGAGAAACACATCTTTTTCTTTTGTAGTGCTTTACAGCTATCTTATCTTTTGCAGACATCAAAGATATTTAGCTCAGCTTTATTCATTTTCATGGTGTCTTGTCAGATCTTCTATGTTTTCTCCCTATGGTGATGCTTATCCTCTTTTCTATTTTAAAAAAATAAATAAAAAATTTGGCTTTTGTGTCATAGAAAATCTTAAGTAAGACCTTCTGTCTTCATATATAGTGGTTGCAGATTTTGGCCACCAGAGAAGTAGCTGGCAGGCTGACAGATTGGAAGTTTTTGAGAAATGCTTTGTTCATCTCAATTTTGATTCAAATTGATCACTTCTGACAGCAGTCTCTATTTGATATGGCAGCTGGAGGCAATATGAGATTAAACATTAGATAGAAAGGAGTGTATGAGAACTGCTCAGTGCCTGAATTGGGTAAGCTGGGTACTGTATTTGGTAGCTATGAAAGAAAACTTAGATTTCCTATGTTGGAAAGCTGAAATATCCAGGAGCTTTTCAGGGAGACTCTGTAGTGCAGTAAATGAGCAAACTTAAGCCTTACTTTGAATTATGTGGTGAAGATGATAATTTTTTGGTTGACATTTTCTTCCTCTATCTTTATTTTTCCATACAAAACTCATCTACTATATTTATTGTTGAAAAAAAATAACAATTCTCTTGCTGGCAAGCTATTAAAAGGTTCTGATGAAGCCTAGCTATAATATAAAGCAAAAGTTCTGGGCAGTGAAATGCATTTTTTTAATAAGCTTTAGTAACTTTCTGAGCTGCTACACTGAGCAACTAAGTAGTTACTTTACAGGAAGAACAGCTGGAGTTTCATCTGTTTTTTTGTCTTTGTAGTATTTGTTGAAATGTTATAAAATTTTCTAAAGAAACTTGTATTAGATCATTGCACAAATGCAAGGTGAACTCTTAGCCCTAAAGAGCTTAGAGATGGCAGTGTGCTGGGAAGGCATCAAGTGTGTAAAACTGAAGTGGTAACAGTAAACTGAAATCATAGAATACTAAGGAAAGACAGGCTCTATTTATAGAACCTGGCATTGCAAAAGCTTAAGCTTAGTCTCTTCTAGACTATAATTTGTTGATTAGAAAACCCTTTTATCTAAAAGGGCAAAAGCATGTAACTGTTTTGTGTTCAGCATTTGATTTACCATATAATGCTTACGGCTTTCGGTCTTAAAACTCTCTATTACAGAATCACAGAATTATTCTGGTTGGAAGAGACCTTCGAGTCCAATTGTTAACCCAGCACTGCCAGGTCACCGCTAAACCATGTCCCTAAGTGCCACATCTACATGTATTTAAATACCTCCAGGGATGATGACTCAAACACTTCCCTGGGCAGCCTGTTCCAACACTTGACAATTCTTTCAGTGAAGAAATTTTTCCCTATATCCAACATAAACGTCCCGTGTCGCAAGTTGAAGCTGTTGCCTCTTGCCCTATCTCTTGCTATGTAGTAGAACAGACTGACCTCCACTTCACTGCAACCTTCTTTGAGGTAGTTGTAGAGAGCAAGGAGGTCTCCCCTGAGCTTTTTTAATTAACTTTTAATTTAACAGAGTAGGAATAATAAGTATTTGAAAAATAGGATAAATAATATCAAATGCTTTAAAAGCTGCATGTGGTTTAGTAGTAACATCACTTCTTTTTTACAGGATTCCATTCTGGACATTAAAGTACCTATATTCAAAGGACCTGGGGAATTGCCCGAAATCAGGTCTTACATGGAAGAATTCCCGTTCCCATTCTACATGATCCTCAGAGATGTGAACGCGCTTCCGGAAACTCTCAGTGATGCACTCAGACAGTGGTTCGAACTGGTGACTGCTGCAGACACTTTGTAGACTTCGTAGACAAAGTCAATACCCGATTGCTGCTAAACTGATGAAATGTATGAAATGACATAAAGTCTCTTTCTAACTAGGATTATTGTGCAGGAGCTGCCCTCTGGCAGTCAGATTGCATCGGAACAAAATGGTTTAGGTGTGTTCTCCCACGTTTGTCAGAGGAGATTTATGCAATGGTGAGACTGTTGTCGTCATCTTCTTTCGTTGCCTATTCCCACAATTAACATAAAACTTTCTTCAACTTCTCTTGTACTAACTTATTATTTTTTTAAAAAACGCATATTTGTAATGTTCACAGAGGTAAATTTATTCCTGCCACCATCTATTGCAATAAGAAAAATCGGTTTCTGGGAAGGCATTCCTGCCTTAGAAGAACTTCAGCTGTCTTGCAAAAAAGCATTCCTTACCTTCACCCGTGAGGCTGGTGCTTCTTTGGGAGGGAGTGGGGGAGCAAGGGAAGCCGATGGTTTTAAACAACCAAAAAAAATAAGTACTTGAATACTTGAAACTATTCTGCAAGTAAACACATCCTATTTAATTACGGCCAATTTTTGTTTGACAAATCAACAGGGAGTTTTATGAGTAATGCCATATGAATATCCCTATATTATCAGTTTACACTGTGAAGTTTTGTCCCTCTGTCCAAGGCAGACATTGAGGACGTTTCATTAATCTGATGTCTTAGAGCATGGACGTGATTTTCCATTGCAAAAGCTATGCATCTTATATTGTCTGTACTAATAAAAAAGGTACCACTGTTTGTAATTATGATGTCTGTTCTTTCAATTGATCAAAGCTTGAATAAATTAACCAAACTTGCCCCCGAGAAAGGCCGTGCATTCTTCAGCAGTGGACAAACATGAACTTTCATATGGAAATACATTGTGGTTTATGTAACTTCAACACCTACCCTCCTTTTATGAGGATATGCTAGCACAGACTTTTGATTGTTTGCAACAATTACGTACCTGGACAGAGCTGCCACTGGCTTAAAAAGATGCAAAAGGTAGTTTAGTGTCCTGTAGATGCTCAGATGATTTTCCAGCTCTTATTGCATGTTTTTAATTTGAGCCTACAGCTAAGTCTTACACCTCCATCAGTCTTCAGACCACAGGTCCTCCACCAGCCTTTCTCTGGACTGCCAAGTGTATTATTGTTTATTACTTGGAGGCTGGGTTTGTTGCTGGAGCTTGTTTGCAGTTTGGAAAGAAAGAAAACCGTAGAGGAGAGGAACACGAAGGTTCCTCTAGCCTCTGCCAGCTCTCCTAACAGTTTCTCATGTCTTCTCCTGGAGTTCCCTCTGGCTTTCGACAGCCTGCCAGGGCCTGCGAGAGGACTTGGTGTCACGGGCACGCAAGGGCCCTGTGCCCGGCTCCGGGTTTAGCTCCGTGGCTGCTGAAGCACATGAGCACTCACGCCTTCCCGCTTCGCTGGCAGCTGGGAGGGGAAATGAAACGGCCGCCGGTGGGCCCCGCCCGCCGGCAGAAGGCGAGGAGGTCTCGGCGGCGACGACGGGGGCGGAGCTGTGCGTCATGGCCGCCGGCCGTCTCCCGCCGAGCGCGCTCACCCTGAAGCAGGTACGAACGGGCGGCCCGGGCCTCCTCCCGCCTGCCCGCCCTGTGCGGAGGGCGGCGGGGCAGCCACCGCCACCCGGGTGCACGGTGCCGACAGGACGCCCTCGCGGGGGCCCTGGCCGTGGCGGCAAAGGGCAGCGGGGGGCAGAGGGAAGCGGCCGGCGGGAGCTGCGCCGAGGCGGCGGGCGGGCAGTTCCGCGGGGGGCGGTGGCCCGTGTAGCGCTGCAGTCAGTGCGTACAGCCGGCCTGAGGCAGCATAGCGTGCTCTGCCCTTGCTGTGCTCCTTTATAGAAAAGCGTCTTGCACGGAGAGCTTCGGCAGCACTGCATCTTTCAGAAATGGTGTTGGGGAGCTTTGTGTCTGTTTAAATGTCTCGCAAAGCAAATAAATCCGCTGAGGGTACAGCTCGTAGCAGTGTCCTGGGACAGCAGGCAGACTTCCCTCCTGCTCTCCTTCCCAGTTCCTGAGGCGACAGCAGGTTCTTCAGTTATACAGAAGGATCCTGCGGGCCATTCGCGAGGTCCCGGCTGAAGCAGATCGCCGCTATTTAAAGGACTGGGCCAGGGAGGAATTCAGGAGAAATAAGGATGCTACAGAAGAGGTAACCCACAACCTTCACTACCTGTCCTCGGGAACAGTCAGAGAGAGCCCTGACCTGTACATTGTTGCGTGGGTCTAATTTGTAGGTGATACTTTGAGACTGGTGAGAAGGCTTCCATTGCTATTTTCTCTTAAGGAGCAGTTATGGGAAGTAATTATTCAGCCTCTCTAAATATTTTGCCTGACACGGGTGCTTTCCTTGATTTCCAGATGATTATCTGGAATTTAAAAGCTAAAAACCAAACAAATCCTGCTTACTCAAACCACAAATGAGGAAAATCATATTGAATAATGCCATAACTAACATAAACTTATTAATGGTCAAGTTTTCTGTAGTCTCTGTTTTTCATCTGTAAATTCAACTGTATTCAAGCTGAACACAATCAAATGAGATGGTTGTGGTTAGGAAGCATGTATGAAATGGAGAAACCTTTACCTTTCTCTTATGTCTCCCGTCCTCTGCTTACTAGTTTGTTCCTTTTTCTAGCCAGTGCTCAAGGAATTGGTGACTGAATTACACAGACAAAGCATTACAATACATAAAAATAATGCTGAGACACATCACTCGCTTTGTAAAACGCCTGTCTCCATAATGCCCATGTGTAGCTGTCACTACTTACCTATAAAGGCAGGAGGCACAGAGGCGTAAAGAAAATGTTACTGGGGGTTTGAATCCAATTCAAAACTTGAGTTCTAAAGCAAAACTATAACCAGCCCCTGAACACATCATTAAGGAACTGGAGAAAAAGTACTCATTTATGCAGCTGTTCTTTAACCCATCTCAGTGACTACAGCATTACTTCACACAAGGAAATAGCTCGTAATAGTGCTGGTAAAAATGCTATATAGTTTAATGTGTTAAAATCTGTATGCATGTGTAAAACCTGTATTGCAATTAGACGCTCACTTCAGTAGATTCCGTTTTGTTTTACAGGATGCAATCAGGATGATGATTATGCAAGGCAACATGCAACTTCAGGAACTTCAAAGAACACTTAAGCTAGCAAAATCCTGAGCTTAATTTTGTTGATGGCTGGTCTTTTATCTGCAGTGCACAAGCACGGTGTTTCTTCCAGATTGTGGAAGCCCTTGCTGGCAACCTGCTAATGTTTGATGGTGGAATCTACCACAGTGGGGTGGTTTTTTATTTGTTACTTTCCCCTCTTCTCAGTTTGGTTACCCTCCTGTGTGGAAAGACACAACGGACCTTAAAGAACTGAATGGACGATGTAGCATCTACTGGGGGAAAAGCAGAAAGCACCAAAAATTACACCAACAGTCTTACTCCAGGGAAATGGAAATAAATACAAGCCAGATTATTTTGTCTGTTCTCTCCTGTGGCAACTCTGAGCTCTTTGTTGTACGGTGCCAAGGGTTTTTGCCAAAATTTGTCATTAAAAAAAGCACGTGGCATAAATAAATGGGCCCAAACCCAATAAGCACGTTAAAACATTAAGAAAATGGTTTGTATGTGGGTGTTGATTTTCAGTTATAGCTAAATAAAATGTAAAAGGGGAGGTCTTTATGATGAGAGAGCTGAGCCCCAGAGACAGTTATTACCAAGTTAACAGGCAGCACCTTCAAGTTAGTATTTAAAAGTTAGTGTACAGTTGAATTACAGATGGAAAATACTAACTGCAAATATTGCAGTCTCTTTTTCCAACTGTCATATTATTCCACTTTTAATTGTTAACTTGGAACTGTTCTTACCTTCCTGTGAATTGCAGTACATCTTTGGGGCTTTTGTTTGTTTGTTTTTCTCCTGTGTAATTTAAAAACGCCAAGGTGAGTCTGGATTTCTCTCAACATAAATTGCCAGACTAGATACCTGACTACGCTGTAGCTGTGTGCAGTTGAGGTGGTGGTTTCAAGCGGTGCAGGAACCCTGCCCTCTCTTTACTCCATTACAGTTCATTACTTCCCCTTGCCAAGCAGGCTTAGCGAGTGGGACAGCCCCACTGAAAGTCCATTCAGTGCCACCACTGGCACAAGGGATGGGACAGGGCAATATTCCCCCTCCAGGCTACAGGAGGGAAGACAGACCCTGCTCTGGAAGGAGCAGGAGGTATGATTCTTGCTGGAGCCAAATAAAGGGTCTTCAAAACTACATACTTCAGCAAAGCTGCTTTGCAAAAAGCTGCTGCGTGACACAGTGCCTTTTTTCTAATTCTTTTTCTGAAAGTTACTGTAGAATCTTCTCCCGTGATGTTTGCTTACCTTTTCAGTAGGGATGTGGCTCAGGCACCCAGCGAGGCTGTTAAGGAGTTGAGGTTTGTATAGACAGAAGCCTTTGAGCTTCTAATCAAGTTGGTGAAAAAATATGTACAATTAAAGATTTTGTTTAAAATCACTTTTTAAAACATTTTCTGATGAATATCATGACAGGACAGTAGTGTGTTGGGAATTGATTCTTCGCATTGCCAGAAAATGCTGTTTAGAAAAGAGTTTTGACTAAAAGCTGTAATCAGTGTTGGTTTGTTCTCCCATGTAGCCTTCCCTTTCCCTTCAGCCAGTGGTCTGATTTCTGCTCCTTATTAGGAGACTTTACCCTGCTGTCTCATGGCAGCACTTTCCATTTGGAGCCCTCAGTCTGCATTACACCTCTGTCTCCAGTTTGTACGTTTCTAGGTTGTGGCCACATAATCCAGGAATAGGTCTTGACAGGCAGTGCCCTGGACAGCTGTTGACTTTGTGAGTGCTGGTGCCTGCAATACCCACTGCTTTGTTGGATAAAGTTGCCTGCCAGAAACCTTTAGGAGTCCCAAGTATAGTCTGCTAGGGTAAGTAAATTTACTCCAAGTGTGTGCTGCAGAGAACAGTAAAGTACAAGTATTTTGTAAAGAAGTTCTTCAATAGTTTTAAAGGAGGGAGGTCTACAAAGGGGAGTAGAAACAAATTAGCAGAAAACACCTCCCTTTATTTTACAGTATACTTGTTGGCTTCAGAAAACCTCTAAAACCAGTACTCTGTAGCATTCTTAACTGTCTTAAGTTACTGCTCCAGTGGCTACCTGGGTGGTGCAGTTTGTATGTGAAGTAGATCAGCTAAAGCCGTAATAGCCTTGCCGGTTCCCTTGCACTTGTGCAAGCTCACGAGCCTGTGTGTGATCAGCTGCAGGAACTCCTGAACTGGTGGGTGTGTGCAGCAGCTAACAAATGGCAGTCGGTCCCTGCAGCCTTCCTCGGGACAGCCGGCAGACCCACTTTCTGTGTTTTATAGCCACAAACAGAAAAGCTTAGAAATTAAGTCCAATTTTCTGCTCCCCTTTCTGAGTCAAGTGAGGGGATTGTGTCCGTTTTCTCTGTCTAGAAACCATGACACCACAGAATTCTGAGCAACCCAAACTTCTGAGCAACATTTAGTTTAATTGCTTGGCAAAACGTTCACTTTACCAAGATGATACAAAATTTAAATAGCATGCTCCTGCATTCCTACGGTAGCTTAAACAAAACAGGAAAGGCATAAAAATGTCTAGACTAGGCTACAGAAGTCAGAGCAATAAAACTAGTATTTCCATAACTACAGATATACTTTTCTTGATAGTGCATTAATAGGAACTTTAAAAATATTGTTATATAATACAATTTTCTTTGCTTTACACATCTGCTAAGAAGATGAAAGCTTAATTACTAATTAGTCAATGGTGTCTTCAATACTGTAAAGTATTTTGTATTGATTTTAAGGGCTCCTCAGTACAGAGGAAAAAAAAAAAAATCATCTCTTTCCCCTTGGCATAACTACTATCCTGGGTTTGAATTATTTTTGAACAATCGTTCTATCGTGACCTGTTAAACTTACTTTGCTAATGGAATCTGAGGGAGCCCTCTCAGAGGTATAGGAGGAAGGTCCAGAGGGGTGCAGACGCAATGTGTTACAGTGCCTCTAGTTTATTTGGACTCCGTCAGCCTGGACAACATTGGTCATTGTAAATTTTGATACTAAAACACATCCATAAAAACCTGAAAATGTTGTTCAATTCTATTTTGTGGGAGCATTTGTGAAACCAGTTCTAAGACTTGCAGACTCACCAGAGCCAGGCCTCCCTTTTTAGAGATAAAAGGGAAGAAACAGAGAGAGGAATCATTCAGAGGAACAAAGGAAGACAGTCTGGACAAGGTGTCTGGGAGAAAATCCTGACTCTGCAGGAAAAGAAAAGTTTGAGTACAGGGAAACAAGCTTCCACTTCTTTAGATAAAGGACTTTTTCAAGCTTCTTCAGTAGCAGAGAATTCATCCCTTTCTGCTTGAAGGAAAAGAAATTTATTTTTAAAATACACCTAACAAGTAGAGCATGATCATGGTAAAATAGTTGCCATCTGTGCCCTAATCAAAACTTGTCAGACAGATTACTGGACTATGGCCCCAACAACGATGTAATCACAAGGAGCTCTGCCACCAGGACACCATTTAAAAAAAAAAAAAAAAAAAAGTAAAAATCTAATTTAGCATTTGTTTTCATAATGTAAAACCAAAAGAAAAGCAAAGTGGCAGCTGAAGCCTCTGTACCTGATAGGACGACTCACCTTAGTGTCCCACCCCATGGGAGCCTGGCCTCTCCCAGCTGGAAGCCTGCATCCGTCACCCAGGTGGGCTTGCAATTTGTGTTGGTTCTGTAGCTTTTCTCCATTGACTAGTGAGAGGCTGGGGGGAGTATCTAAAAATAGTATCGATAGCCCTTCATCACTAAGGAATTTCTGTGAAAACCTCTCAAAACATCCTGGATTTATTTCAGTACGGGTATCACCACGTGCTTGCATGTAGCGTACAGCAGAACCCTCTAGCCACGCACGACCTCTGTGGAAATAAGGAAATTCCCTTTACAGAAAGCAGTTTTGGTTTCTGATGCAGTCTGTTTTCAAGCAGCACCTGGAAACTGAGAGTGCAATATTTAACGGACTCTTGGAAATA
>JAAGNO010006784.1:8321-57972 GCA_033439905.1 Ceryle rudis
AGGAAGGAGGATCTGGGGAACTACAGGCCTGTCAGCCTGACCTCAGTTCCGGGGAAGATTATGGAACAGTTCATCTTTGGGGTGATCACATGGCAAGTGCAGGAATGGGGGCTCAGTTTTGGGACCAGTCTTGTTTAATATCTTTATCAATGACCTAGGTGAGGGGATCGAATGCGCCCTCAGTAAATTTGCAGAGGACACAAAATTAAGTGGGAGTGTCAATCTGCTTGAGGGTAGGAAGGCTCTGCAGAGGGATTTGGACAGGCTGGAGTGATGGACTGAGGTCAGTGACATGATGTTTAACAAGGCCAAGTGCTGGGTCATGTGCTTCCGTCACAACAACCCCAGGCAGCACTACAGGCTTGGGGAGAAGTAGCTGGAAAGCTGCCTGGTGGAAAGGGACTTGGGGGTGTTGGTTGACAGGCAGCTGAACATGAGCCAGCAGTGTGCCCAGGTGGCCAAGAAGGCCAATGCCATCCTGGCCTGTATCAGAATGGTGTGCCCAGTAGGAGGAGGGAGGTGATCGTGCCCCTGTACTTGGTGCTCGTGAGACCGCACCTTGAGTACTGTGTCCCGTTTTGGGCACCATGGTACAAGAAGGACAGTGGAAGGGAAGGGCAGTGAAGCTGGTGAGGGGTCTGGAAAGCATGCCTTATGAGGAGAGGCTGAGGGAACTGGAGTTTAGTCTAGAGAAGGGGAGACTGAGAGGAGACCTTATTGCTCTCTACAACTACCTAAAAGGAGGTTGTAGCGAGGCTGGTGTTGGTCTCTTCTCCCAAATTACTAATGATAAAATGAGAGGAAATGGCCTTGAGTTGCATCAGGGGAGGTTTACATTAGATAGTAGGAAGAAGTTCTTCACTGAGAGAGTGGTTAGGCACTGGAACAGGCTGTCCAGGGAGGTGGTGGAGTCACCGTCCCTGGAGGTGTTTAAAAAACAAGTAGATGTAGCACTTGAGGCTATGGTCTATGGATAGAGAGATGTTAAGATTCTATGATAATTTTTACATGGGCATATTTCTGCTCCCTAGGTATCAATAAAAACAGAGATCTTTGTAAATAGCTAATGGTCTGATGGATAAAAATAATGTTACCCCTGGTCTTGGTATAGGTTTTTGGGGTTTTTTGGATCCCAGCTTTTTCATTGCATTGTAGTATTTCTTCTGCTCTTCTGTCATAAATATATCTTGACCTCCAAAGTAAAAACAGGAAATCAAAACTGGTTATAATCACATTTATATGCAGAGTTGAAAAGACTCTTAAAAGAATTTAATTTAATTTAATTTGTTCATTAAATAAAGAAGACTGAATTGGGAAAAACCTCTTAACTATCAATGCAGATGTCTGCAATCTAACAATTTGGTCCAGAGTTTGAAAGTAAAAGATACTTTCAGACATCTAATTCCAGGAATGTCTGTGAACACAGGACTGGATGTATGTTTTTTTTGTGGATAAATGTTTGGGAAACTTGGAGACAGGGGAATGCACGCACCATACTCTGGTCAAGGTCCCTAACCTTATACCTCCAGGCTTCTAGTGTGTGCAGCTTCCAAAAATATTACTTAGCATCTCTCATTAGTAACATAAACCCAGCGAAAGTTGATGAAGTCCAGGAAGGTAAAACTAATTGTAATTCATAGCTGGTTTTGTTCTTTAGTTTTCATTACTTTATATATTTACAGAAAACAACTGTAAAGATGAGCATTTGATACTCAGACAATATATATACCAGTGAGATTATCTACATCTGCACTATGAAACAATAAAAAAACCCAGAGATAGTTACAAAGCACTCCTGTTCTATATGGTTTCAGATCGTTCAATGCCACAAAATAGAACTTGAATACTTTGGATCACTGAAACATCATCTATAATAGTGTGATGAAATAATGCTTTATTTTCCATAACCAGATAGCACTTTTTTTTTTTTTTTTTTTTTTTTTCCCTGATAGAATCACTGCAAATCAAGAAAAAAAAATCAAGAAATGATGAGTGCTTTAATGTAGAGGCCTAAATCAGGGGCTTGATCATGTAAGAAGATTTCATGGAGTTTAGGCATGGAAAAACAGATGAATTGAGGATGACCAAACTGGACATTGGAAATAGAAGGGTCTATCCCATTCACTGCAATTCAAAATCTTAGGATCTTAATGCGTACTACATCTTGGTAAGATTTTATATCCTAATTACATCAGCTTTCTCAATTTTGAACAAACCTTGGGTATACATTCCATATATCATGCACCTACAAAAATACAGTATTTCAGAATATATTTAGAAGATAAATGAAACAATACTTATCTTCTTTTTTTGCTGATTGAAGTTATCTATAATGACCCCAATGAACAGGTTCAGGGTGAAAAAAGACCCAAAAATGATAAAGATGACAAAATACAAATACATGTACAGGTTGTCTTCATATTTGGGTTGCTGTAATATCTAAGAAAAAAAAAGTGAAATATCATTCCTAAGATTTCATGGGAAAATTTCAACTGAACAAATGGCAACCTTGGGCAAAATGTCCTTAGTATTTTGTGCTTGGACAGTACTCCTCTCACATATATCAATGTAAGTTGTCCATTCCATCTATTGCTGGCAGTTTGCATTTAGTTTTCCACAATTTGTTACAGCAGAATCTTATATTAATTGATATTTGTTTCATTCTATAGTATGGATATTAATTGCTTTTGGAGGATATATAAATACACCCTTGTTGATAGACAGACCTGAAGAAAAAAAGATAAAATATTTGCAGTACTTACATCTCTCGAGTCAATAGCTGCATACATAATATCCATCCAGCCTTTAAATGTAGCCTGTAAACAGTACACACCTGTTTAAGCCTAAGGCTTGAAGACAATTCATATTACTTCCAGCAATTGAGTAGAGCATCAGGAATAACTAGCATAACATGAGATTTCTAGATAATTTTGTCATTTGGCTTTCTTCATAGCTGCTCATCAGATACACTGCTGTGTATCCCCCTATTTTGTCTCTATATGAACATTTAAAGCAGTAAGTGTAATTAACTTATTCTAATTAATTATCACAAATGATAGAATGCAGTATAATTTTAGCGGACTAAACATTCATCAAATCATGTCATCTGCAAAGGCCATGTACAGCTGAGAAATAGCCTTATGTAACAGTTACCACCAATGAAGACTGATGTGTAGTCCCTCCCTCTCAAATTAGTCAGAAAGGTGGCAACCAAAGGAAATAAAAAATTTGATCAGCTCAAACCAGGTATTTTCATATCAAACAGAATTTTGATTTTTCTCTACTTTGAAAGACTTCAATGCTTTTAGTAATTCTATTTTCACTTTAAATATATTATATTGTGTTTTACAGAGGCTAGACCCCTCAGATATGTTCTGAGATAAATTGGTAAGAAAAAGATGTGCTTTATGTGCATCCAAGATTAAATATGCATCATAGCTGGCAGCATTTACTGAACTTTTATTGCTATTTCCTCTGCCCAAATTCTGTAAATTTTTATATTTGACAGTGAGGTGTAGATTACTTCCTCTGTTGCAGCAATTAGTTCTCTTTTGACTATGCAACATCTCTAGGTAGAAATTACTCAGTTTTTAATGTAGTTGTGCCCAGAACAAAACAAAAAAGTGAGATAGTTCTCTGTCATTTAATCCCTATTTTGCTAAACATGGCTGTGTGTCATTGGTTCCTTCATATTCCCTGCCGTAGAGACAGTCGCAGAAACAAGTCAGGAGTGGAATACTCTTCATCCACAGTTATTGTTGTATCTCATCATACTGAGCTTTCATTTGTAGTGAAGGTTTTAAAAAGGCTTTGCTTATGAAGCATACAGAGCATCATCCTGAAGTGAACTTAAAATGAGAAGGAATTATTTTCTTAAAGGAAAAGAGGTCTTTTACACTTATCAGCGGAATACAAAAAAGCGTATGATTATCCTTTGATGCAAATCCAGTTTGCAACAAGTTTCACATCTTGGGGCCAATACAGAATATATGAAGTTCAGGCAACTTACAGTACGATTGTGACATTAAAGTGTAGTATCAGAGGACCAAGAAATCAACAATAAATCTGAAAGCAGTCTCATCTGAAGAATTTAAAGTCCTTATGGAATATTTGGACTGCAGAGGATCCTAGGAGAACTAGGTTCAGCTTTTTATGTAATTCCTAGTCTAAGTTTAACCTGATCTCAAAGACTTTTAATGATGGACACTTCAGAACCTGGAAAAAAAGAAAAAAAAGATTTATTCTGGCACTTTTCTTTATTGTTTCCCAAAATCTAAATCCTTCTGTTGCCATTTAAGACTGTCACTTGTCATAATGATTAGATATCTGAAGAACAGAGCACCAATCATCCTTTGTACAGTGCCTTTTACTTATTTGCAAATACTGTTGCTGCCTTTCTTCTTTAGGCTGTGATCACTCTTTCTTCAGTCTTTCTGTGTAGATTTTGTTTCCCAGAACTCTGATTGTTCTCATTATTTTCCCCTCAGCTCTCTTCCACTACTTCACTTTTTGAAATGGCAACCTAAACTGGCCTCAGTATCTCAGCTGAGGTGTTACAAGGTTTAAAAAGCGCAGGATGATTACTTCTCATCTTACACATTCTACTTTTGTTTCTGTCTTGGTATATTATCTGCATTTTTGGAATGTCATAGATTAGATTGAAATCATGTAGGTCTTCTGCAAAACGTGTGCTGCCGCCTCAGATTCAGACACATGATGATCCTTGCATATCACAAAGTGGAATTGTTATTATTATTTTATGGGTGCAGCCTAGACTAACTAGAGTTAATGGAGAAAAAAAATAGTCTTATTTTAAAATATTAAGCTTCACCATCATCAGTAAACTACTCTATTATAAAACACAGTACTTTTCAGCTAGCACTAGGAAAAAGAGCTGAAGAACTGAGCTATTATATGATAATTGTTATCATTATTATTAACAATGTAACTTGAAAAGTGCATGTGGTTGGAAAAATATAACGTATTAGTATCTTGCAGTTCAAGAAACTACACTGAAAAATACATTGTATATTTTCCATAATAAGTTTCACAAAGCTATAAGATACTACTGTTATTGAAAAAATGAAGAAAAAAACCAATCCAAAAACCTAACTAAAAATAACTGATTTTAGTAATAAAATATACTGCCTTATCACATTATTTGCTTTATTCTAACTCCCTCCTGAAAATCAGCAGAAATTAGTGAATATAATCATCATTACACAAAACCATTTACACTAGTTAGGAACTTAGCTGTGAGAAAACAGATTCTTAATTTCCAAAGCAGAAATGTCATTTCAGCAGGAGAACATTTAATTTTCCAATATGTTGCCTGAACAGCAGCAAATAATGGAACTGGAGGTTCAGTGTCAAGGCATCACATTTAGTGAAAGAGTAATTTTTTCTACTGCATTCAGTAGAATCTTAGGCCTGCTTATATTAGGCTTAAATTTATCTGCAATACATTTTCCTTAACAGAATTAAGGCATTATTTGGGCATTTTTGCATACTGAATAAAAAATAACAGAAATATGACTAAGAGATCAAATTCTTAGTTTCCTTTTTGTATATTAAATATAAAAATATATTATATATTCTCAGTGGCACTAAATCAAGAGTAATTAATTGATTTTAATGATTATAGCAGTGTGAATGAAATCAGCACTTCTTGCAAATGCTTCCCCCCCACCCCCAAGGGAATGTGACAGATACATCTTTGAATACAGATTCAAATGTAGTTAGAAAAGACAACAAAACAAAAATCCCCCAATCTACTTTACTATTGCTAAAAGTAAGTAGAATTTTTTTGCAGATGAATAAATTTATAAGTAATGCCGGAGTCTCACCACTCCATTTCTTTACCAGAAACACCCACCAGGAAGATTCACGTTCCCCTCTGGAGATACAATAGCATTGTGCTTTTTAAATAGTAACCTGCTGGAACTTTGAAGCTATTCTAATTTTACAGCCCTAGAATTCAACTTCTGATTTTAATACCCTACACTTCACAAGGCGTATTTTCTTATTTATTTTAGTAACAGGAGAATAATATAAAGTTGTGCTTTGAGATGCACTGGTTTGCAACATTTTATCCTGGTAAGCAGGATATACGCTTACCAGCAGGATAAAAGCAGACCTCTGGGAGTTTTACTTACCAAAGAATCCAAACACTAGGTTCAAGTTAAAGAGGCATAAGGCCATAAAATTATCAGGGCAGATGCCACATCTCTTTGTGTACACCAACCTCTTCCTCTTCACTCACTGATGCATGAAAATTGTGAAAGGAATTTCTCCAGATCTGTCTCTGCTTTGTTGCTTTTCTTTAGGGACAGAGAAATACTCAAACAACTTCAGACCAAGAAATGAAAAAAGAAGTTTGCAGATCCACATAGACCAACATGAGCTACGCTGTATCATAGAAGAAAAAAAATCTTATAGAGAGAATGTGTACTTTTATGAACGATGGCATGAATATTGTACTCTAACTTCAAATTATGTAAGAATTTTGAAAAACAGTCTCTCATCAACAATCTACAAAACTGAATGACATACTAAATGTCATACTAAATGACAAAACATACTAATGACACATATTGTTAGCCTGTATTTTCAGGCAGAATTATAACATTGCTGTCAATACTAAAGATTATCCACACACACCCTTCCCCCAAAAGAAAAAATAAAATACAGTGCAAACTAAAAATTAGTTTATGTTTGTTTTCAAGGTCCCACATTCCAGAAAGTCATTTGCCATCATTGCAAGGAAACTCAAGAAAGAGCTTCTCGGAGAGTTCTTTTGGCTTAAAAAGCCACTGCCACACATTTCCAATTTATTTTTTTGAGCTATTTCTATCTGAAATTATCCAATTTCTTTTGAGTATTTCTGCGTGAAATACCTATGTTTCTTTTCTATAGTCCTCTTAAAGAAAGAGTTGTTTGTTTGGTTTTTTTTTCTTGTTTTGTTTGGTGTTTTTATTGTTGTTGTTGGGTTTGTTTGTTTGTTTTTCTGTGATGAACAGGCCCGTATACTATCAGAAGAAGTTTTTCATGATTCGAAACAAAAATTGCTCACAGGACTCGTTTGTGTCTTTCCCAGAACAATAAAGCTCTCAGTGCCAGGGTTTGGAGTTCTTTAGACTTTTTTTCACTGAATTTTTTTTTTGTCATGAAAATGGTACTAATATCCGGAAGTATTCACTCCAGGCAGAAAAACCTCAGTGATGCAGAAAATACTTATGTTGTATTACCTATAACCTAGAAAAACTGAAGGGATGAGTCAGAGGGCAGAATGCAAAATGGAAATAATACTGGATTGTAAGAGGCAATTTTCTGTAGTTTTAGTTTCTAGCTTCCTGAAGAAGGTACCTTGTATCCGTAATTCATGCATTGATACTTATGACTGGGTTTGTCATTAGAAAAATGACATTAACCTCTATGAGGTTATTTTCTCAGGTTCATCACAACCTACGCAACAGTCAGTGCCTGAGGTTGTTAGGGTGGAGAACTGAATGACCTCAGTAGATTTAAACTGATTAATCATTACGGTGTTAAAAAAAATCCATTAATCTTCTCATTGGTTGCAGAGAAAGAATGTCCACTTGCAGCCATGTTTTTTTTTAATCAGATTTTCCAGGCTTAATACCTCATTTTGGTCCAAATACTCAAGTCTCAACAGCTTTATCATTGTTTGTGACACAGTAATGGATACCTCTGAGTAATACCTTAGTATTTACTCATCTTTACTATTACTACAAGCTTTTTAGGAGGGGTAGGGAAATCTAGGGTTATGACATATCCAATTCTTATGTTTCTTCTAAACACAATGGCTTTAGAATCCTGTTCTAGATTCTCATCCAAAGTACTTTTATAGATCAAATAGAAAATCACTTTATAAATATCTTCTTTGAGAAAGTAATGTATGCATCTCAAACATTTATAAATTATGACCTTGGATGCTTGAATGTTAAAAAAACCCCACAGATTCTGCACATTTCAAAGCAATAGCTGAAAACTAAGCTGATATATTGCTTTCTCTGCCCTAGGGCTTTTATCATTCCATAACTGCAAAATCACTACTAGTAGCTTGTTTACCAAACCCTAAAAGATCCAGGGCTAAGTGTCTGGTTTGTGCAATGACAGAGGTGCCCTGCTTTTTTCTTCATGCTTTTACTAGCATTTTAATTATACAGAAAAATAAGTGATGTTGTCAATGATATTCTACTCACACACACACAAAAAAAATCCAACAATGGCAAGCCTTTAATATCAGTGCAAAATCTCTATATTTCAGATACTGCAAAACAACTGTGTTCTCCTCCCTTGAGAGCTAGATCCCTCTGTGGTAGGTCTAGATTAATTTTTCCTTTGGAAGCATACAAAAAATAAGCAAAATTTCTTCCAATTTGCCTCCCAGAACAATCCAAAAGTTTAAGAATCTAGGTCTTCATGTAGGAAATATTATTTGCTATACAATGAAGAAAAGATGAAATAAGCAATGCATATCTGGGACACTGAAATAAATATGACTGCAAGTAGCTGAGGGGTGGTGACTGTGGGCACAGAGCCAGGAAAAAATGTACCTGGTGTTATCCCTATCTCAGAGCAGACTAGATTACTACTGGAAGAAAAGTTGCAAACCATTTGGAAAGAGTTTTGTTCATGTCTTTTTTCTCCTGAACATGTTTAATAAAGCATTCTGTTCCCCTGACCCCAGGAGGGATTCTAGGCCAGTGGATTTCAAAAATAAGATGGAGAAAAAGAAATATTTAATAAAGTCTTTCTATTACAAACCAATTTTGTTATCAAATCAAATTGTATTTAGTAGTTTATTTCTAAAATACTGCTGGTCTCTCTCTGCTCTTTCCTGGTGTGACAGTAAAGTGAATAATTAATCACAGTGAAATTTAAATTGTCAGAGTTATCAGTCACACAGGTGAGATGCATTATTAGCTGGGAGAGGCAGTTCACAATGCTCAGAACTGTTGTTATGTACCCTATGCAGGACCACGTTGATACCACTGCACCATATAATGATTTGTATTGTTGAGATGCCCTATGCCAACATAATAGAAACTTGTTTAAAAACTACAACAATGAAAAACTAAGATTGTGCAGGATTAGATAGTAACCTCAAAAAAACTATAGAAGTTGCTGAATGCTCACAACATGGGTTAGAGACCAGCATTTCTTTGATTAAAGCTGTGTCACATTATTAGCTACTCCAAAATACAAAGATAGTTAAGGTTGTGAGAACACAATCTGTGTTACTGGAGGCATAACCTTACAGCATCTTTCGGCATGTATTTTCTTCCTTCTTTTCTTCCCTCAGTTTTTGCTAAATAAACTTCATTAGGTGGTCATGCACAGAAATAGCAGGAAAAATATTTCATGGACTATAGCATCTAATAATATTTTTCTTTCCTTATTTCTCTTCCAAATGATAATTTGCTTCTTAGATCACATAAGTCTGCACTGGTGGCAGCCAATTCACTGAGAGACGATTTTCTACCTAGAATTCTTGTCTGTGACTTAATCACACAAATGCAGATTTTTTGTTTTGTTAAAAAAAACCCAAACACACCCCCCCAAAAAACAGACAGGAAAAAAAAAAAAAAAGAAAAAAAGAAGTAAAACCTAGGCTGAATGCCATTCCTACAAAATTCTAGAGTTTTAAAGCTAGATGGAACTTGAGGACTAAGACAGCTATAAATAGGAACAATAGCAGTTGTTCTGTCAGATGTCCTCAAAATTCTTTATTCATCTTAGCAGGATCTACTTGCTGCTTACTATGAAAAAGAGTAATCCATTATCAGTGCAGCAGTATAACTAAGTCACAGACAAAAATCATCAGGTAAATGCATTTTTTGTCTTTGTTGATAGAGTTGTTTTATACTATTATGTATAAACAGTAAGAGGTACATAAAGAGTGATCACTTACTACTTGAAGTAAAGAAAGATACCCAAATCCTACATTATCAAAGTTTACTTTCACGTTTTTCCATCGGGCACTTTGATTGTTTTTTATGAGTTCCTCGCACTGACTAAAATTGTTGATTTGGTCGACTTCAAACCTTTCATCAGTTGTAGTGTTAACACAGTAGTAGAACTTCCCAGCAAACAGGTTTACTCCCATGATGCTGAAAATGAGCCAGAATATAAGACAAACGAGAAGCACGTTCATGATGGATGGAATTGCTCCTAAAAGGGCATTCACAACCACCTAGTACACAAATACAGGGGGAAAAAGAAAAGAGTGTAAGAATATTTACAGCATTAAAATTTTGTACACTGTTTTACCAATGCTTAATGCTTGTTCAGAAGTAATACTATAAATGTTAAAGCAGTACATTAGTAACTGTAGCATTGCACTGTTCCTTTAATTACTTAACATTAGTACGTGTAATGAAAGGAAAATAAGTAAGAAAATTAAAATAATTAAAAGAACAACAAAAGAGAAGACCTGGTGGTAATAAGATGAAGCCTGACACTGATGTGCTCTATATAAAAAAAAAGACAAATGTGTTAAATATAAAACCAGGCATAATAAAATTCTAAAAATGAATCAAATTAAAGCTTAAAAAATGTTTAAAGAAAAATGGTGACCTGTATATTTGATCAACAAAGCTTTGAAATTTAAGCTGAAATCACGAATGCCATGAATCTAGAAACTAAGCTCTACATTAAAAATATTATGCAGGAATTAAATACGTATCTTTTTTTTTGCCTTATTGTTCCATGCAAGATTATAACAAAGATTAAGTTCTTTGTATAGAAAAGCAAGACAGTTTTGCAATATGTCTACTTGAATCAACATAATTTATTTCAAGCTCCAGTCTTATTGTTTCATGTATTGAGTTTAAGTCAGTAATACCCTTCATTTATCTAAAGAAGGACATATATCAAGGACATAGGGGTTTTGATTTTGCATTTTAAATTACTTCTAGCCAGTTGCCTTCTCAGCCCCTTGCAGGTATGATGTCAGTAATTAATTAGTACATTTTTCTGATATATGCAGTAATTAATTGCATGTGTCTGTCAGAGCTATAAAAACTTCTGTGATATTTGTTTGACCAAGAGCTGAGAAATCATTTCTCCTTAAATATCCAATACCACATCTCATTTACATGTTACATTTTATTTTAATTTTTTTTTCTTTTTTTCCTCTGTGAACCTTTCAGGACCTTGCAGGAAAGTAAAATAAAATACACAGTAGTGGTCTAATTCTCAGTAATCCAATTCCTGATGTAAGAGAGGAAAGGATTAGCATGAATGGAGACTTGGGGTGTATTAAAGTGTCTTAGTCCATCTTTGTTCCCTGCTTTCTGCAACACAGAAGGATCTTCCCCATTACCAACATAACTCCGAGCAAGCTCAAAGCTGCTCAATCTTACTACCTGTATTTCACAACCTCCTGAAGGCCTTTGGAAGCGGAGTATTGTGGTTGTGTTACTCGTCACTCAGCACCCTCCTCCTCCCAAATGATATGGCCAGGAATTAGGACCTGTTTAAAGATCTTAGATAGAAATGTTATTCTCAGGGCATATTTTATTCTCATTTTAAGGGCCTCCTCCATTGCCAGACAATAGAAATGGGACCTTTCTGTAATTGAATTATCTTTTATAAAATCATGAATGTTTTAAAATGTAGCTTTTCTTGGCAGGGTTTTTTTTTTTGTTTGTGATAACTTTAAAGGAAGCATGCTTGCTTCTTAAGATTTCAGTTGTAGAAAATGTGAAGTATCTAAGTGATATATACATAAGATAGTTGTTCATAAAGGCTAACAAGGTCCCAGTAATATTCCGAATGTAAGAAACTCTATTCAAAGGAGTGAGGGAAAAATTTTTTACTATCCTGTTGGGAAGAAAAATCTGTTGCTACTTAGCTTGACACAGCTGAGAACAACATAAAAATTAGGAATGCAATGATTTTGGAATTCATTCCAAGTCTGATCTGACATATGACTGTACTATATTACTGCTGCTTTGAAATTATAGGCCAACTAGTGCTTGTCTTATGTTTTCCTTTTTTTTTTTTTTTTTAAACTTCACCCATAAAAATGTTCTGGAAGTGTTATACTGTTTGAATTCCTCTGTTTAATCTTGGTGAAAAACCTGAAAATAAATATGTCAAGAAAGAAAGATGGAGATTTTTTCCTGCAGCTTAAATAACTTATGGTTACCTGTGCTCACACAAAGAATGGTTTTGCATGAATTGAGTGCCTGTAGCAGTTAACTTTAACAACCCTGAGATCTGTTGGACCACAGCACAGATCCAGAACAGGCAGCAGAATACTAACAGCTACAGTAGTTGTTACAATAATTATTGTAATAGTTGTAAAAAGAAAGATTTCTAGAAAATGCCATCAATGTGTTTCATATCTTTAAGATGAACAGGTAAGGCAGTCTTGCTGCTGAGACTGCCAAAAGATCAGCCACATCTTCTTGAATAAGAAGTGAACAGCTTCCAGCAACTGTTCCAACAGCAGTTCCAACAACTTATTTCATATAGGTCACTGAAAACCCATCAAATGGTAACAATTTTTGGTCACTACTGACCTGGCCTGGATGCGAACTGGTGACCTAGAGATGAAAGGCTCTGTATCCTATTACCAACCCCTTGAGCTATCCAGTCCCCCTGGAAGGTTTTTTAAGAAAAGAAGAAAAGAAAATTAAAACTTTTAGAAGTTGTTTTCTGTTTGTGTTTTGTTTGACTTTTGATTTTTTTCCCCACCAGTGTGGAGCCTTTGCCCTATCATATTTATAATGTAAAACTGCATTTTTACGTGCTGGTCAGATGCTCAGCTGACTGTAAAGTCCACCATAAGAAGAAGTCTTTCATTTCTTCAACACATACATAGTTGGAGACAATCACTTTTCCACTGGATTTTTCCATTTGCTCTTTTTGCTTTGGGAATAGCTGGGGTGTATCAGGATAACCAGGACATAAGATTACATAATACATATCCAAGATAGCACTCATAAATACACATGTGACACCTATGCACATAAGTTACAACAAATGGACAGAAAAAAAGTGCACAATTGCAAAGTGAATTGAATGCAGAAAAGAGATCAATTTCCATTTTATAATGAATTAAAAATTTAGCAAATAAGAACTGTCAACCTTATGTTGTTGAAAAGAGTCAGTGGGGGTTGAAAGAATGTTGGCTCTTATTTTTGCTTGTTCTTTTAAATGAGATCAGATATATGTGATTCTAAATATATTTTTTATTTTAAAAGGGGCTATTCTTTTGGGCTTGTTTTCTATTATTCCTTGGTACAGAAAATAATGTCAATAAATTGGAAAAAGACATTTGCAGATGTGGTTGTTTGCCTGTTTTAATTACCTATGCATTTCCTCAAGGCTGGGATGTTGTTGGTCTGGCTGACTCCAGTGAGCAAGCTGCAAAAGCCCAAGCTGATTCTGCTTGTTCATCTTACTATAGCTTCAGGAAGATGGAATAGCAATAGTGCAATTGAGAAACAACACCTGACAAATGGGCTTCAGACTTTTACATCTCAGCTGATATTCACCCAACAAAAAAGCAGTTGTTGTGGGAAACCATGACTCCTCTAGAGGAAAGCAGTATTTCATATATATATATATACGTACCATTTTTTTAATGTTTACACTTTCATAACATTTATCTTCCAACATCAGATTGATAAAAGAATTACTGCAATGCTAATTATCTGTCTTCTGGTTGATATGACATTATGTCAGTATAAATTACTAGTCCAGTTGTTTTTCGCTTGTATCTTTTTTTTGACAACTGTCCAAAGAAGACAGCAATATAGAACTAAAAAAAAACCAAACCAAACCAAAACCCCAAAATATCATTTTCACTACCAGAGCTGTGCATATGTATAGAATACCAGTTTACCCCTGTATGAGTAGAATACATGGAAGCTTTACTAGATTCATCCTTGCTGTGGGACATGTCAGGATGAAAATGCGTTGTAGTTCCCACAGCGAAATAACTTTAACAGATACTGGTGCCTTAGGCTTTCCAGGAATTCCTATGCTGGACCTAATGGATATATCAGTACATCCTGAAATCCGTAAACAAGAAAGGAACAATCTCCAGTAGTTCTTATCCAATATTTTCCCATAACTTTTGCAGCTTCTGTGAAGCTAGTTCGGACTCTGTCCCTGGTGCAAATGAGGAAGAAGTTACCATCTTTGGATGGAAAGGAAGATTATACAATTATGTTTGGAACGTAATGGTTGGACTTGATGATCTTAAAGGTCTCTTTCAACCAGAATGATTCTATGATTCTATTACATTAACATTCTTCCTTCTTAAAATGACAAAAGTTCTTCAGTTGCTTCTGCTTTGGATGTTGTCAACTTCATAAAATTAAGCTTTAACAGGAAAAGTTTCCCAATGATTTAATGTGCCAGATCTCATATCAGAGTCCTTTGAAGGAGTCCATCAAAGGCTAGGGAGGTTATTTAACTGTTACCTCATATTTTTTTCTGCATGTACATTCTCACATAAGATTCACATACACAAGCACAGAAAGCCAAATAAAATTTACTTCACCAGGACCTTTATGGATGAAATCAAACCTTATGTTCTGTGCATGCTGCGTGGTCCTAACAAGCATAAGACATGTTCCTCCTGTACTCAATTCCTTGATAGCTGTGAAAGCTTGAGAAAGCCTTCAAGAACTCCAAGGAGGAGGAACAAACTGTGATCTCTAAAAAAAAAGAATAGTTTCTTATTACTATCTGTATATTCACACAGTCACAGACTACAGATGGTGCTTGTTACTAAAGAGTTATTCATCTCTCTCTTAGCAGTACAAAGACTGAAGAGGCAGTTATTCAAAGACAGCAGCATTCAGAGGAAGTTTGACAACAGCATGTGTAGCATAAGCCACATTAGAGTAAAATAGGAAAATTCATTCCTGGCTCAAATGAAATAGTGACACTGCCTTGGGCAAGATTTGAGAATAGCTATGAGTATTGCCTTGTCTTGAAAAAGCATAAGGCAAGAACATCTGCCATAAGATCATTAATCTCCCCTGATCAACTGGCCAAAGTCCAGATGGACACAAAGCTGCGAAAGACAACATTTGCACTGAAAGATGAAGTGAGCAAGTAGACTTTGGCAGATTTCTTGTTCACCACAGTGTTAAGATTGCTGGGAAGAGTAGTTAGGGATGCAGTGAGTGGACAGGAATGAAGGCTCAGGTGACATTCATGATGTGAGTTAGCATTTATCATACTGAAGGACTTTAAGGATATCACACAAGGAAAGCTAGAAGATGCTGAAACCACATCTTCCAAAAAGACCAGTCAGAAATATACAGTATGATCTTTTCTATATGTTGGTAATGGTGTTTTCCAAAGACTGGTGTTTACAAAAATAGACAGATGCTCATAAGGTGACATATAATCCAAAACTTTTTTTATGCAAACTATATTTAAGAGAAATGTGCACCCATTATGCTCTTTTATGTCCATGTGGTAGGAAGGAAGACCACTATATCAGAGAAGTCAAAAGGAAAAATAAAAGAACGCAACATGCCCCTCTCCCCCACAATGTTGCTAATTGCACAGCAAAACCAAATCCAAAATATCAACTGCCCTATTGAGAAACCTTTTTGAAAAGTAATTAGAAATGCAAAGGATGATAGTAGAGAGCAATACTTTAAAGGACTTAACATCTACCGTCTAAAAACCGAACCTTGTGTAATCTCATCCTAAACAATTTAGAACAAGTTATAAAGTGGAAGGGACTGGCACTTGAACAGCAAAACAGGGATTTAATTTAAATTTGTACTGTTTTGAAATTCCCCAAAGTCTGAAAATTCAAAGTGCTATTTTCTTACTCTGTAATCATAACACTTGGGAGCAACTTGTTCTCCTAAAGTAACAAAGTAATAATAATAAAAAAAAATCACTGGGAAATAATTTAGCAATAATCACTGATTTTTTCAAGGTACAGTATACATGTAATGTAAACATCTTGTACCAGTAGTGTAATACACACCCTGTGTGTCCTTTATGGAAAGCAGGGACCGTTTTGTTTCTGCAATGTCACGTGAAAGCAGCAACTTCATTCCTGTTGTTCCTTCCCACCTGTTACCTGTGAGTGTTTATAAGGTGGCAGGGGGCTCAGCATGACAAAAGTGGTTGAGGCAATCTCTTTGATCTGACCAAACAAGAAAAATGCTGTAATTATGGTTTCCTATTCTCTCTGGTACTACAAAACAGATGATGAAAACTGCCTTTCTCTGAAGTTAGAGGAGCTATTTCTACAAGTCATAACACAGCAGAAAGTCAGTGCAATCAGAGGAAATGGGTACACAGAGTTTAAATTCGGAGTAGCTACATCAGTTAGAAATGTTTCTCTCAAAGGCATTGGAGGTACCCTACCTGTGGGCCAGGAGACAGAATACAAACACTGCACAGTGCAGAGAATTAGACTGATCCTGAGTGGAGTCTTTGGGACCTTTGCTGCAAGTTGCTTAGTGTGAGGTTTGGAGGTGCCCATGAAGGAAGATAATTGGTGATGCAGTACAGGAAAAATATTTTCACACAAGATGCCCTGTCTCCTCTGAGTGTATCCAAGGAGGTAGATGGAAGCAGGATGTTAGGTATGGATACATAAGGATTAAAAATACTTTATGGTAAAGGGATAAAGCATATGTACATTCCCACAGAAGTAATGTAGATGGGAACTTTTATTCAAAGATAATAAAAGAAAATTTATCACATTTTTCCAACATTTATATCAGCTAGTAATACGTATTTGACAATGCAGCCTAGCAGATGAGGACAGAATAGGCGAGGGAGAAAGGGAGAGGAGGAAAAGAGAGAGAGATTGCAATAATTCTTTTACTTTCAAATACTTACTTTAAGAAAACACATCAAAACTACATATTTTCTCATTGAGTAGCTTGGAATGGGTACACTGGGAAGATACATGCTACATATGCCTGATGATCAGCTATGAATTGGCTTTAGAGACAACAGAAGATAAGAAATCTTTCTGAGAGAGAAACTGCAACCTACTTGACATTATCCAAACAGTGATTTTAGAGAGGAACTATGGTGAATCTAAAAATGTAGATTCATCCACGTTATTCAAACTTTCTAATTTTAAATTAATTACTCCTCTCTATCTTACCTTAATGGGCTTTCTTTTGAGGAACTCTTAGAACTTTGTGCCACAAACAGAAATCAGGGTGGTGCACTGTATTTGTATGAATGTGTGATCAATAATCCACAAATTACGTTCCACTGTTCCAGTATTACTATATAGTCCATATATCACTGCAAAAACAGCCCCTAATCCAAACAAAAGACCCCACCAAAATCAAATATCCTCACTCTCCCCAAAAACCTCCAGAAAAAACCCCACAAACCTCACCAAAACACTTTAAGAATTTCCCATAAACTGGCTTGTGTCCATTGCCTCTTGTTATCACTGTGCATATCTGAGAAGTGTCTGACTTTGTGTTTTCTAGCCTTCAAACAAATGTGAGGTATTTTGCAGATTTTGCCTTTAACAAGTGCATAGTAAAATAACTATAATATTGCCACCTTTGCTACACAGTTTGCCTTAATGCCATGTAGGTACATGCGATTTATTCTTAACTACATTACTTCTATGGTTATGTAAGCCCAAAATTAAAGAACATTTATAAAAATGTTCAGAAAAGTTAGAAGCAAAGGAAAAAATAAACCTGAAATCTTATTTTAGCAAACTAATCCCGATACTTAATTCAGGAACACTACAAAGTAGCAAAGGCAAAGTATGTAAAAGTAATTTATGATAGGGAGACTGAAAGATTATTTAAATCAAGGAAAAAAAAGCACAAAAGCTTGCTTCATGAAAAAAATGAATGCATTTTCTCAGTGTTAGAAGTGGCATGATAAACACCTCACATGTGAAGCAATTAAAATGAGTTTTTATGACAAGATTTATGACAGTTACCATTTTTTGAGTAAAATGAAGACTGTATTGGAAGTACAGGGAAGATTATTAGAAAATTATCATTTAAAGCAGCAATTGTAAAGAAAAAAATTATTTAACTGAGAGTATGGAAAGAAAGACAGGCAGATGGAAAGAATCGGAGAGATCTGACAAGAAGGTACAACAAAATCTTAATCTTAACAGTAATGAATAAATTAAGTTGCAGGAAGAGATAAAAGATGTGAGGAAAAGACAAATCACTTCCTTAAGCCAATTACAGTATTTTCTACTTTTCCTTACTTGTTCCTGTACAAGTGCAGTTGACTGAAGAATGCTTCTGATAGTGAATTTTATCTTCAAAGAAAGCAAAATACTTCCTCAAACACTACACACAAACTATTTTTATAACACTTTGTGATGGGAAAATGTCATAATATTGGGTGGTGAGTTGATATCTTGGAACACCAAAAATGTTTGCAGGGAGGTTTGATCTCTAGAGGTCCCTTCTAACCCCAACGATTCTGCAGTTCTGTCCTAGTTTTTATGAGAAAATTTAACTTGTAGCAACAGAATAATTTCTTATTCACGTAACAGTCTACCAAAAGCAAGTTACACTGTTTGGTTTAATAAAAATGCTGTAGTTTTCAGAGCATCTTACATTCTGTTTCTCACCAGAAATCAAGTATACAACAAAATGCTTTTGAAGACAACATAGCAGAAAAGACATAGTTTAACATAGATATGATGAGATACAATAGCTATCTGACAAGCAACAAATCACGTGGTTCCATTTGTTTGAGAAGACCTAGTAAGTACTGTAAATACACATGATCATGACAACAGAGTAATTATTTGATATGGAAACAGTATCTTTAAATTTCATTCAGTGAAAATTTTTTTTGTTTGTTTTTCCTGTTGCATAGCTCTTATTTACCTTTATGTGTTCTTTAACATTTTTAATTAAAACGTAAACTGTATGATGTATCTCATTCAAATTTCATTAAATTTGGATCCTAAAAGTAAGGATTTTCTTCAAGATACAACAAACACAAGGTCAGGCAAAAAATATGTCAGTTTCAATTATATTAGAAACTCCTTCAAATGTTCTCTTCTAATTGTGGAACTACAGTCCAAGAGAAATCTAAAAATATTAAGATATTTCCTGTATGATATATGAACATCTATAAAGAGTCTTACATCGTACTGTGTAATTTTTTTTCATTTCTTTCAAGAGACATAACGCTTCTTATAGAATTTCCTTAAAACTCAAAAGGTAATGAATAAGATCACAGTCCTCCAAAAATCCTTTAAAGTGCATAATCTTTTCATCAACAAAATATATTCCCCTATATTTAAGAGAAACTTCCAGAATACAGTGAATACAGTTTCTTGAAACTGAATACATAATTCTTCACTATGATATAAGATGTTAAATTTATAGTGAATGCTGTTTACGTTGATATATCATTTACACTGAAGCTATAAAAAAATGCTGCACTAATGATACCCTCACATAGTTGGTGCTTGCAAGTGTTGAAGTCCAAGAACTGGATTTTTCCTAAAGCTCTGATAGTGAATGTAAAATTTTTTGTATTGCTGACATGTGTCCTGGAAGACACTTCTAGACTCCAAGAAAGATTCTACAAAAAAAAAAAAAAGCTGTCATTGACATTTTATAAAATTACAAAACCTAGTTTCCAACACAGGCCAAAGACAACTGAATTCATGTTCCAAGAAAGGATTCTGTATGTTATATGATGTCTCATGTTATCTGTATATGCTAGTGGTGATTTACTTAATGTAACATACAGGAGTTTAATAATTATGCAACAATTTAAACTGCAGTTATATAAATACCTATAATTGTAACTATTCATATCACAGTGTTTTGGTGTGTGCTTAATGTGTTACAATGATCACAACTTTCTGTGGGATATTTTGGAATATATGTAGGTATAAATTGTGTAACAGAGTAAAGCACAGATGTTTCCAAAACAATGTAAAAGCTAGATTAAAATTTTTAAAGAAAGCCATTTTTTATCTCAGTTAAAAATCATCTAAAAATTTTAAAACAGCTGAGGTTCTCCTGCAAAAAGAACTCAGATAATTCTAAATAACAATACTGATTTTCTCAGAAGTTTTCATGTATTTCTCTACCATCAGAAATTTCAAAGGACTATTTCCAAAGATTTAAAGCAATTAAGAAGAGGGTGTATTGTGAATATCTATAATTTAGTTTTGCTATTATTGAGATTCTCAAATAAGATTGTCTCTCCTTCTAATGCTAAATAAACATTGTAGTGGTTAGTCACACTGTAATCATTAAGGGTAAAAAAGGGGGAAGTACTGTACCCATAATACAGATAAGGGGAGGAACCGGTGGTCCACCCCATCCAAGCTGAAGAAAGGTTATCCTATATGAAATAGAAATATATAGCTTGTTATTAGTTGTGAATCTGTAATGACAGACACTTGATGTTATATTTTATAACTCAATCATATAAAAAATATTTCTTTCCTACTAATGAGGTTTGGAGTACTCCTGAGAATGCCTCATTATCACTTTCCTGGTAGGGGAATCTAAGGAATAGCCATTGAATTTTAGAGGATATTTAAGACGTCAAATACTCTAATTTAGTTTTACAAGTTATGAAATTGGACTGGAAATTTGAAATACAGTAAATGTTTAAAGCAATCAGCCAGAAATATGCATAAGGCATGCAAAACTGAAAGTGCAAGTGGATTTCAGATTGTTTGCTGCCTTCTACTATTTCTCTAATAAATAAATCAAGCACGGCATAACATGCTTTCTTTTGTGAAATTATACGCAAACACATGCTTTATTTTCATGTAATTCTCTAACTCAGCAAAGCAATATATACTCAGTATTCTACATTTCCAAGTAGCATACCAATTCAGAACTAGCGCAAAAGCATTGTATTGCAAGTACTAAAAAGCTAAACAAAAAGCAATGGGTATATTCAAATCTCAGTCTGCAGATACTTCTGTTTAGTAGATACACTGAGATGGGAATATAAACCCTTAGACAGAAATTTAAAGTAAATTAAAGCAATTCTTTACTTTGCCTTCCAGCATCTGGGTGGAGTTGGTTTTGAGATTCACTACAGAAAGTATTAAAATTTCTCAGAATTCAGTATACTACCAGGTATTTTAAATGTCTTTAATATGGCAAAAATAATATCTGTGTTCATAACAAGCACAGCCTCTGAACAACTTTATACCTTATGTTGGTGCAAGTGATTCATATAGCTTATATTCACTCTGGAAAGAGGATTTATCCTATTTATGAAACAGCAGAATTACAAAATTAAGCTGTAACTACAGAATATAAATGTAGACTTAAAAGATTATAACTTAAAAAGTTAAATATGTTTCATATTATGGATAACCAAATAGTTACTAGTATTTACTGTGTAAAATGGTGTATTCTTCCAATTCACTATCACGGTAAACTTTTTTAAAAAGAAGATCGATTTAAAGTAGCTGAGAACTTAGCAGATTGTTTTACAAAATGATGCTGAAGATTTTACATGGAGGGACTTTTGTGGAATACATATGATCTCATATTTTCAATGCAAATCTTGCACAGATTTGAACATGTCGGTAAAAGTTTAAATTACAAATAAATGTTGAATAGAAACTCGGTTTGTCTTGTCACAGCTCAGTGTAGGTATAGGTGATATAAGAAAGCAAAGAGGGTTGATTTATTTTTACTTTCTATTGGCAGATAAAAGAAATGGGCTCAGCTTCTGGGAGACTATAATTTGACTATAGTCTTGTCATAAGCTGGTCAATTATTTATTATTTGAATCTTTACTGTTCGTGAGTCATTCATAAAGTAATGCTGCTATCTCTCAATGAGCTGTTGTGAATACTTGCCAAGTGTTTTGGAGAACCATTTTCAGACAGTAAAGATAAGGCCTATACAGTTGGCCAGTCAAATCTGCTAAATGACTGGAATCAGGTATTCATTGACTATCATTAATATTGGAGAACAGAGCTGAAATCTTTTTTGCTTTTCCAAGCTTGTCTGTGATTCCTACACAGTAAGTTACTCATGAATTATTCATGTTCTATATCTGAAATTCTATCATATGATTGAGCTTTTGGCATAATTTCATAGTTACTCGGTGAGAAATAAGGGAAAGCAGTAAATAAATTTCTAGCAACAGGTACTTTTCTTTGAGCATTAATATCCCTGAGTCTTTTAAGTGAAAAATTTACTTAGACAATCATGTAAGGATACAGTAAAATGGAATAAACCATTTTGCAGTCAATTTTGACATTTTCTTTATAGAAATGGTCTGATTTTTTTTCCAACATCATCTAAAGAGCTACTTTTCTTGTCCGTGTGTAACATCTATACTGGTCTCCCAGTCCTCCTGCAGCTGACCAGAACATTAATATAAAAGCAAAGGTGGAAGCAATTTCCCAACATTTCTCTGCACAAAACCACATTTATGTGAATGTTCATGAACAGTAAGTACAAAGAAAGACAAAGAGGCTAAATCAAATAGTCATTCCAAACATAAATGAAAATTTGTACATTCTGTAGTACTTGACCAGCTCTTACCCTGCTGAATATCGATTCATGAATTTCAAATTATGCAAAAACTGTTAAAAGTCAATTTGCTGTATGAAAATGAAATGTATTAATTTAGTAATCATTGGTTAGCAATATTTTTTTTCTGATGCATTCTGAAGTAGCAATATATAGCCTGATGAATGCAATTTAAGGAACAGAATTCTAAGCCTTACTTTGACTTGATTAAGCTTAGATTTGTATCTAAAAGTTGTTCAGACAGTATATTCCAGGCTATTCCACTAGTTTAGAATTGACTTGAAATTCATTAGTGCATTGTTCCCTTTTCTGTTTCCATGAAGTAGCAAAAAGCATTCCATTAAAACTTTTCAATGACATGCATATAGAGTTAGTTTGTATTCAGTGGCTTTAAGGAACAGAAGGTATAAACAATGAAAAAATAAGTTAAAATGCTTTCTTCAGTGAGATGAATATTAAGCAGGGCCTCTAAATTACTCAGAATAAGTAGGAAATAACCTTAGATATGTCATTTTGAATATTTAATAGGGATTTGTTGAAATAAGAAATTTATTTAATTACAAAACAATAATTTCATAAAGAAATGAAATAACTTGGTTTGGTTTTAAATCAGCCAAACTCAGAAATAGAGTTTCATTCATACACTAGCAGGTATGAATATATCTCTAGTAATGTCTATTAAAATTCAGGGGGGTTAAACCACCGTGGGGTGATTTATTAACTAATGCTAAATTAGATTCCCAAGTAAACATTGTGATATATCAGTAAAAAATTAATAAAATCTTGTTACATTTTATTCATTATTAAGAGTCTGTTAAGAAAAGTCATAGTTGGTAATTTCAAAGCCTTATATGTAAAACTCCTGAGATTGGCTAGAAAGTAAAGTAACCTTAATGAATGTAACTTCTATGTGATACTGCATATGGATTTAGGTGAATTGATGAAGCTTTTTGCTTATCTGTTAGTAAAAGGTATGCAAGAGATAAAAAGATAGTGCAGCCTTTCTGCATGGACTTGTCATTCCTTATTCTGCATGCATGGATTTCTTTCTATGCATGCATAGTTTCAGATTCTTTCACGTTGTCTTACCCTCATGCCTTCAAATCGTGACAAAGCTCTTAGAGGTCTCAAAGCTCTTAGAGTCCTAAGAGACTTAATGGCACCAAGTTCAGAGTAACCCAATGCATTTGCTGTTAAGCTAACCAAAGAGACCTATATGAAAACAGGAAAGTAAAAATTATTATATTGTACATACTACTTTACATACCATAGATGCGAGATATAAACTTCTTTAGAAGGATCTAACTGCAGATCACTCTCTTCAGGAATAGGAAGTCTTTCAAAAAAACAAAACAAAACAAACAAACAAAAAAAACCACCAAACCAAAAAACAACAAACAAACAAACAAACAAAAAAACAGAAGTAGTAATATGAAAGAAGAATATGATAGGTAAAAAAAACATCATAAGGAAACAATATCTGGAAACATTAATACATCTGAATTTAACATATTGCTAATGATTTGAGGGAATTCATAACCACAAAAAAGCAAATTAAATTATCTCTCCTTTTTACCAGTTTAGGTAATTAGTTTTATAGTTGATAACGCATATTTGATTGCCGATAACTGAAAGGGAAATGATTTGAGCCCATTTTGAATTAACAGATAGGCCAAAGAGCAACATTGCTTCTCTGGAAATTGGTAGAAAGGTTTAATTTTTCTATATTCTGTTACACCAACTAATCCTTTTGCCTGACTGCTGAATTTATCTTCTCTGCATGCAGATATTAACCTGGATTATCCTGTTTCTTAAAGGCCTTATAAAAACAGTTCCATAGGTGGCAGATCTCCACAGGCCTTTATATAGTCTATGTCCCTGCATTACCTCTGTGAGAAATACCATATTCTCTACATTTGCTATGGCTCCAGTCCGAAATAAAGTCTTCTGCTGGTTTCCTATTTCTTCTAAATGCTCCTTCATTATGTCATTCTAATTCCTTAACTATTTCTTGGGCCAGAAATACCATAATAGTCTCACATCCTCTTTCATTATAAAGGTAAAGAGAACTCTATGACAGTGCTCCTTATGAATGATATTAAAAAAAAAAAAAAAAAAAAAAAGCATTATATGTGAAATCTTTAGCTTTTAAAAATTATCAGCCTTTCTGTATTTGTTAAGCCTGAACATTAGCAACCCACAACACCAGGTTGTTCTCAAATCTGAATTTCTTTCTCCAATGTATTCATCATACTGCTGAAAACTTTCAAGCTTTCAAGCTGCCATAAGCCAAAGTGAAACTGAAGAAAACATCCAGGTGTGTAAATCTAGGATTTAATCATGAGTTTATTCAGATGCTTGAATATGTGTTGTACCTTCACACAAAGTATGAGTTTTCACACAAATTCCCACAATTCACAAGATGACCTTTTGCAATGTTATGATTTAAATAAGATCAAATATTAGTGAAAATGAGTTTAGAAAAGAAACAGGTGCTTCTGCTTACATGCTGCTTCAAGCTTTTCTGTTACAGGTGCCACCTGGGTATCCATTTTAAGAATAATTTAGATACTAAAGAACCCAAGTGTTTTCCAAAGAGAAGGTACTTCTTTTTCTATCTTAAAAATGTAACAGCTGGTTGTAGTTTCATAGGTATGTAAAAAATAGTATTTTAGTTTCACATGTCAAACTTCATATGCAGCAGAAACAATATATGTTTCTGCACATAGGAGGTTTTCTCAAGGCTGTATAAAGAGAAATGTGGATTTTTTTTTCCATCTACCTTACTTTTAAAATTGAAAAATTATTATTATTATTATGGTTGTAGAGCAAGTAATTAAAAAAAAAAATCAGATAAAATAGTAAGAGTAACACCTAGGAAATAGATTACATACATCGACAATCAAGAAGTCCAGCCAGCACCAAGCATTAGTAAAGTATGTTTGATAGCCATAGGCCACCCACTTCAGCAGCATTTCCAGAATGAAGATGTAGGTGAAGACCTTGTCAGCATATTCCAGCATGGTCTTAATAGTTTTACGTTGTTCAATATATATGTCTTCAAAAGCCTATAAGTAAAGATATTCAAATATATTTGTTATTCCCCTTTGTTACTGCAGATAGTTCAGGTTATAAACAAAACAAAACAAGCAAAAGCAAAGAAAAAGAAATCAATCTTTCTTCAAGAAAAGGCATGGAATCATTATATTAATCTAATGTTTGCTTTTCTGCTAACTCAGTATATACCTGTTTTTTCCCTGTGGAACTACATTTTCCATCTCACAGGAGGGAGAAGTGGATATTAGCAACCACTCCACTGGTCAGAGATCATTTTCAGTACTTACAAATAGCATTGATTCTGCAGAGTGCTGTGCCTGAACTGAATTCTACTGAGATAATTTGGTTTGTATGTAGGTAGATCTGTTTTCAAAATACAGTGCCACAGCTGTAAAATTTTCTGATCAATGACAATACAATTGACCTTTTATTTTTGGTTCCTGCTAATTTTTGAAAATTTTGTTATAAATCATAAAACAAGTTCTTCCCTTCTTAAGAAAATATTTATCTAAATCAAACACTTGTTTTACTTTATTGTTCACATTTTATGAGATACATGAAATTTCTGAGATCCTTGCAATGGTATTTACACTTTTTTTCAGTGTTTTAATTTTTAGGCATTTGAAAATTCATACAGCTTCTGCTTTTCAGAAATGTTTCCTGTCATACAAGAAATTTTACCTTTAATTGCTTTTAAATGTTAATTATGCTATTATTTCTTGTGGAGAACAATTGATTTTATTGGATTGAAAGAACTGGAATGATCTGGTAGCTTGCAGAGATTTGGATATTTATTGATACTAGTATTCATTTTCACTAAGCCTGCTTCTGGATCACTTTACATCTTTCAGTTCAAATGATTAGTGTTTGTCTATCAGTCATTAAATTAACATCTGTGTATTGGCAATTTTGGATACTTAGAGCAGGCACTGTGGTATGTGACACTCATGTTATCACTAATAACTTTATTGTAGAAAACTAGGAAGAACCAACACATATATTTTCCTTCTTATAGGTGGGAGCATGCCAGAAGCTAAGATAGCAGTGCTCTTGGCAGCTAGAAGTGTGTTTGCTCCCTGCCTGCATGTCCATAGGGCAGGGGTGTGCTGGTAGTCCGCAGCATGCCTGTGCCTGTCAGATTTCCTGACTGTAATGACAGTGAGACACATCTGGATTGTCACCTTGGGGTGAAATTTGGATACAGTACTAGCAGTTCCAAACTGACCTTTTCACTATCACAAAAGAAATTGAAGGCAGAGCAGGGTCTCACATCACCAGAGGCTTGGGCTACTCCCTGGTCTCGGAAGCATTTTAACAAAATGCATGTTCTGTGGATGACCCACATCTTATGTTCACAAGCATGAGATGCTTTATTATGACCTTTATTGGCAGAACTTTTCTCTCTTTTAAATTCTTGTCACTAAAGGTTTTCTCCACCTCGTAGACTGAACTAAAATTCAATACCATAGATGCGAGTCTTTTGTTATTTTGAGAGTTTTAAATTACAGGGAAGGTGTCACATGGTGTTGAGTAAAAGGTCCTTATTTGATGGTTGTGCCAATATTAGACCAAACAAAATCAGAATAATCCTTAAAGATTTAACCGAAACTAATGATAGGTATAATCATAAACTGCTAACCATTAAAGGTATTTCAAAGTTTTGGGAGTAGCCTAAAGAGTTTATAATACTATTTTGCAACACATTTTTTTTTACTGCTGTAGGAACTTAATTACTTTACCAAAGGGTAATTCCACCTACCAAGGTAGGTACTAGATATACACTATGTTATCTCAGGTCAAGTAGTTTGCCTGAGAAACTTCAGGCTCACCTGAGAAACATAACCTGGCTCACCTTTATTTAACAGTTCATCTCCAATTTCTCTATTCTTTGTTATTATTTATATTTGTGAAATAACATATTATTGGTATGTTTTCTTTCTTCTATAGTTACAGATTTATATTATGGTTGTTTTCTTTTTATTCTACCCTCACACAAGTGTTAAAGCGAATTCATGTTTTGTATGGATATTTCTCTAGTCTACATGAGTATGAATCAGTAAAAGCTGAATTAGAAATATAAATTAGAAATTCTTATTCTTAGAAGGGAATAATTGTGAGCAGTGTATGTCATTACAGCTATTTCGAAACTCTTTTTTTTTTTTTTTTTGTCATTGACAGTTCTTTTCCCTTAGTTATGTCAGTAAACACCAGTAACACTGGAAAGCAAACTCCAAACAGCTAAGTATGGTCTCATCTTTGCATGTTGAAACTCTCCCTGCCTCAGGTGTATCACTACCACTTTCAACAAAAGAATTAAGCTCTCTCTTATCAATTATGTCTTTTTTTTTTTTTTTTTTTGATATATTGTTGAGAAAAGACTTATTTTACCATTCTTTCAAAGGCTAAGATTTAGTCCTTATTGTGTGTTCTTTCTGGCAGAGAAAACTAAGTTAAAACATTGTTTGAAGAGCCAACCTTTAAGTTTTCTAACAACATTTTGACACTCTGTTCATGTTTTACTTACCAGAGCTCCACTACTAAGCAGAATCATAAAGACAATGAAAGTCTCAAACCAGTTGTGTTCAACAATCCTGAAGCAGGTTTTTCTAAGGTTCCACCACTGCTTTCCTCTCCCTTCTTCTATACTTACTTGACAGCACTTGAACCTTCGTACACAGCCTTTAAAACAAAATATGTGTTGAGGAGTGTGGCGAAAAAAAAAAATTGTTGAATTGCATTAATTTTGGTCATGTATTCTGCTAATGATACAGTGCTACCTTTCCAGAAACTGTGCTATTTATAAAAACCCAATTGATTTTCACCTAGATGACCTTTTTTTTTTCTATAGCAAAGCAAAACAAAAAACCCCTAAACACTGAGATGACTGGAATTTACAATTAAATGAACAAGTGAGAAGAAAATATTTCTCATTTATCAAGAGTCAAGTGCTCAATACAATGCAGGCAAAAAGATGAAAGTCCACGGAACGTGAAGCCAAGTTACAAAACACAAAGTATGAGTAAAAATATATAAACTGTTCTAAATGTATAGTAGGTTTACATAGAAAAATGTGGGCAAGTGTTATTAAATTGTACTTTCTTTTCTTTGGGATACTAAATTCAGACAATGTTGCTTTTATTGTATAAAAAAGGTAAGCTTCCTGTTTAAATTCTGAGCATTTCAATACCAGCTAACTTCTCTAACTTGTGTCCTTAATTTATGTAAACTTTAGTGATTTAGCTGCTGACTTAATTTTGTTTCTTCTTTCATATAGATAGAAAAAAAAATAGTGATCAAAAAGGTATTTTCCAAATCTAAGTCTGTTACAGTACTAATTCTTACTAGTTCAGTGTAAATTTCTAAAGAAATGTCTGTTATCATGTCCAGAAATAACACAACCCCAGTACTGACAGTAGATTTAGAGTTTGGAAAATAAATGCTAACTTTTGCTTACAGATACCAAAAATGACATTTGTATCCTTACGTTACTGTTCTAAACCTATTGCCTTCCTCTCATCTATTACATGCACATATCCATGAGGTTTCTTACAAGGAAACGCCTTTGCAAATGAAATATATTACCAGATTACTATTTTCTTGAGTTGTTTAAAATGGCCAATAGAGGGAAGCATGAAAGAGGACTGAGTCCACCAGGTGAGACTGTTCTTGCCCCAGGTGGTACACAAAGGCTCTTTCTTAACTTTTTGCCAATTTGCAGAAGGTTCATTTAGCATTTTGCACAACACTCTTCACATGCAATATTTATTTACCACTCAACAGCTGTTTCATTAATGTATACTTTATAAAGCACCTTAGATATCTATGAAGAGCGGTATAAAAATGGTGGTTTATTATCTAAGAGACTGCAACTAAACTCAGAATTTACAGTAGCTCATATTAAAATAAAACTCAATAATATAGTTTTCTTATTATAAAAATAGTGATAAATTTCTGAGAACAGGTTTTCTTGTTTCTCTGACATATGGTATAATTGTGGTATCAGTATCCATGTGGTAAATTGTGGTTTAAAAGTACTATAGCTAATATTCATAGTTTAAACCTTAAGAAAAGAGTATTACAATACATAAATATTAATATTTAGTTTAAATAGGTAGTAATTCCATATTTCATTGATAAGTATCATTAGTATTTTTGTTCCAAACACCTTCTGTGAAGCAGGCCTCTGGCTCCTGGGCTTCTTCAGGTTCAGCTTCTGGTTGCTCTTCTGCAGGAAGCCCAATATCAACTGTGCTACCTTCAGATGAGCTAGATGAATTTAACTTCTGGAAAGTAAAAGAAAAAATAGCATTGTGAATTCACAGTAGATATTGTTAAGGCAAATATATTTTTTCAGAATATGTAAATAATTCTGCCATGTGTTTGAATGTTCTAGTATACAACATAATTGCTGATAAACATATGTGAAATTTGTACAGTCTTTGGTTTTCTTTCTGCATTGTATGGATCCATTAAATAGAAGGTGTATCAGTCATAGATAAAGCTTTAAATAAAATGATACTTCAATCTGAAAAGTATGAATGAGGATGCCAAGCCTGCAAAGATTTATTTCCACAGCTAGCCATAATGTGGCAATGATCTCTTGACCTACATAGAAATAATGAAGTTTAAATATATATTCATAAATCTGCAGTGTCTACTGAAAAGTAGGTAAGAACCTAAATATAACTATGTAAATGAAGTGAGCTCAGAGGAATGAGGGAAAAAAGCACTGATCAGCAGAGAGGGCCATACTTTAGAGATCGGCAAGTTCAGATTAAAATTGCTGAAAGTTTAGCTCAGAGTGCAGCAGCAGCTGCATGAGATAAGGCTGAGATAGCTTAAGGATGGCCCATAAATCATCAGATTGTGTTTTATAACCTAATCAAATTTTTAGTAACAGGATGAGCATAAAGTGAGAGAAATGAAAGGTGGAATCCAAAAACTGAATATACTTAAACTAATCCTCATCCTAAAAATTCTAGAAGTGTTGAAACATGCATATGGGGCCTGGTTGCAATATAGCTGGTTTGTATCTTTGAAAAAGACTGAGGAGAAAATTTTGAAGGGAACATATTCAAGGATGTAATGGTAAACAAAATAATGGAATAAATGCAGTATAGGTTCATCAATGTTAAGTTGCAGCAGGCTTTTTGATACTGAGGACAAAAAGAATCCCCAAACCCTAACAACAAAACTCTTACTAAAGCCAGTTCATTTTTCAGTAACAATCCCAGGACTCATCAATACTGAGTTGCATGGCGCTTAAAAATGGTAACATTTTAAGTAGCAGTTTTTAGTTTATTTCATCTTTCCTGACTATAAAGATTGGAAGAACAATGCTTCAACTTCATCAGGAAAATAGGTCGATTTATCCAGTTTCTGGCTCTGTTATTATTTGTCACAAGAACTGATTCAAGTAATCCAATTTTCACAAATCATCCCTTGCAGTATGTTTTACTACTTCTCAAAATACTTCTGAAAATAGTTTAAAAAACTTTTCCAAAGCTTTTTCATTCTTGGAAAAAAAAAAAGCCTTTTCATTTTATTTCTCTATTTTATTTGAAGGAGCACATTTTCTGTAATATTATTGTCATCTACTTTTTTCACACTAAAATTAAGCTCTTTGAAATTCACAGTGTCATTTGTAGTTTTAACATGATTCATTTGTTACTTTCTTAAGGGAAAGGAGTACTCAGATGAAAAACAAAACAACCCCCCCAGAAAAAAAACTAATTTTTAAAGCTGACCCAATCAGCAAAAAAAAATCCTGGCCAGCACTGTAAAACTCCAGGAATGGTGCTGAAAAGCTTGATATGGTCTGAAGCCAGCTGGAACTCCCCTGTTAGTGCCATGTGGCCTGAGATTGGAAGAATCCATATAGTCTTTTCTAAGTGGGCCCTCATTAAAAACTGATCTGATTCGAAGGCTCTGCTGTTCCGGTGTTTACAATTTGTTTTCTATGGTCCTATTATACTAACAGTCGATATAAAAAAAAAGGAATTGGACTCAAATCCAAACCAGCAAGGACAGATGGATCTTCCACAGAAGCTTCTGGAGGAAGTCAGAAATGTGTGTCACTCCATTTGACATCCTTCTCTTTGATACGCTGGAACACTGGACTGGCCATTGAGGTAATTGTGGGGACAGTAGATGACCAGTCATAATCGACCTTTGTTTAAATGCTTTTTTATTTAGAAATAAAAAAGGGGAGATGGTGACCTATCCCATAAAGAAACTGGATTGCTACTGGAATAGAAACTAGGTGCTTAAAGGTTGAGGTTCCTTAAGCCAGGAAATTAATTTTATTAAGTGTCTGGAAAGATAATTTGCCAATTTGACTAAGTTGTTAACAAAGTCACTAAGGGTGTAGGTGTTTTACAAATTATATTATCAAATCAATTTAATTTCTCTTGTTAAAATAGCCACATAAAAAAAATCATGTAAAGGAACAGTTATAGCCTTAATATGATTCTTAAAAACACAGTTCTCAACAAGGCTTTATATCTATAGCCTGCTTTTGCATTCCCTTGGCAACATATTTTTGTCTGTTGATACTATTTTTCAGTTTTAACAACCAAGTGAATTTGAAGTATATGGAAGAGTCTATTGTTAACATTTCTTTTTATGGGAATCTAGGTCTAGAAGAGCTGACAATTTTGAAATCTAAAAGAATTACAATGTCCAAAGGAAATACATAAACTATCTCTGTTTTCTGGCTTATACCTTCTCACATAGAACTCCCATAGAGGGGAATTTTTTGAGTGGTAGAGTGAAGATGTATGACACTCCTCATAGGACCCATGTTAGAGGAAGCAAACAAAAGATTCTGGTGGCTGTAACTAATGCACTGCCCTGCTCTACCAGTTGTCACAACTACCATATGGACCATAAACTGTTTTTATGGATTAGTTTGGTCTCCCATTTCCTGGACTCTTATTTTCCCTTGAAGACTGTAATTTTTAACCCTTTCTCATGCTTCTCTTGATCAAGAATCAAACCCTCCTTTATACACTCACTTATGCCCATACACAAAGAAGTGCCACAGTAACAGATTTTGAACAACTGAAAATACTGCCTTATGCTGGAGAGGGAAAAAAAAAAAAAAAAAAAAAGTAGAAAAGAGAAATAGTCAAGAGATCAGAGAGAAATGCACAAAATATCTAAATACCTCTTTGCTTTCTTCCAGGTCTGATTCACTACTAAATTCCTCTGTGTTTAGATTTTCAAAGTCAGATTCACCCACAGCAATAGGCACTGTCACAGTGAGGCTTGGGTTGTTTATGAATGACATGTAATCACTTTCGTCAATTATGTATTTTTCCACACTGCTACCTGTACCTATGCCACTGGTTGTTCCGTTTGCATCTTTAATATAGTCGTGGTCCTTGCTTAGTTCTACAGTTGTATGGTTAGAAATACAGCTATTTTTGTTGTTCAAATCTTCAAGTGGTTTGATTTCATCTAAAGCTTTTTGTTTTTTAACAAAAGCTTTTTGGACGAATTCACGTGCTTTTCTTTTCACATAATCTATGCCTTTCTGCATTCTTGCTACAGCAATTTGGAGATTATTCATTTCATTGTCATCATCTGTCACGGCAAGGTTGTCAGCACTAAATGAGCTCAAGAGCAAGGCCAAAAATAGGTTCAGTACCTGCAGAAAGATAAAAAAAGGAATGTTATAGACTTTTTCCAACAAAACATATTTATTTTGTTTAAAGTCATCATATTAGATACATTGAAGACTGAAATCCTAATAATTCACCATGATCAAAGAAAAGTACCCTCAAACCCTTTCCTGTTTTAAATTTTGCTTAGGTCCTCTTCACTGTTCAAACACATTCTTACAACTGACTAATATCTACAATTGTGTCTTTAAAGCCCCACAGTATATCAATATTTTGGCACCAAATCTCATAATCTAAAAATAGACATAACAGATTTTCTATTTAACACCATTAAAAAAGTTTCATTTATCCCATCGCACACCAGAAATTAGATTATTTAGGTGACTAAACATATGGCATAAATAATTAAAAAATCTACAGCAAATGGTCTATAAAAAGCCCATATACTAAAATTATTTTAAGCATAAAATATTCACAAAGAGACAAAAGACAAATTAAGAATATGTCTAAGTGCTTACTTGAATATTCTTAGGATTTTGGTATTGCAGAATACTTTGTTCTCAATCCAAAAAAGCTCTTAAAATTAACTTTAAGTATCACTTGAAACCACCTGCTTAAATGCTTTGTTGAAGCAGAACCAGATCACTTAGTTCACTTCAGGATTCAGCCCACTCTACTGCCAAATAATTTTTTGCTAACAATTTGAGTACATACCACTAGGTTTCCAATCACCATGACCATCATGAAGACAGTAAGGCACATGGCTTGGCCAGCAACCTCCATGCAGTCCCACATTGTTTCTATCCATTCTCCACATAACACTCGAAATACGATCAAAAAAGAGTGAAAAAAGTCTTGCATGTGCCAGCGTGGAAGCACACAGTCACTTGCGATTTTGCAGACACACTCCTTGTAGTTTTTCCCAAACAGCTGCATCCCAACCACAGCAAAAATGAACACAATGATGGCCAGCACCAGGGTCAGATTTCCCAAAGCCCCCACTGAGTTGCCAATAATCTTAATCAGCATATTTAGAGTTGGCCAAGATTTTGCCAATTTGAAAACTCGTAGCTGGAAGAAAAGAAAAATATTGTTAGGACAACAGACAACCAGCAAGAAAGGCACAAAGATATTTTAACGTTAGTTTGTGGAAGGATATTACTGCAAAAATATGCCCCAAGTATAACTGTTCAGAATACCCTCTTCTCTAAAAGCATGAAGATGGAAGGTTCAGTCAACAAAATTTTCTGAAGTTAGATCTTCACATCCTCAAAGCATGTTTTAACTGAAGGCCAGAGAAGCTACCAGTCATATTAGATGGAATTTAAAATCTAGGGTTTATCTGTTTAAATCATCTGCACTACTTTTTTACTGGTATTTCTAGAGCAGATCTATTCCTGTGATGCCAGTACGTCTACATGTATATATAAGTGTATATGCAATAAATACATTGGAAATAGGCCCAGGGCACCCACTGCTATCTATATGTCTGGATCTCTATCAATTCCCATTGAAGACAGTAAGATACCACAAGTAATAAGGATATGAGCTAATGAAAGACATCGGGAGCAGTATCATGGCAAACATAAAGCAAATTTCTAAGGCAAAAAAAGAAAAAAAAATTAATGAAGCCTCCTTGAAAAATCAGTACAACTGATGTATATTTACCAATCTGAATGATCGAAGGACTGAGAGCCCTTCCACATCTGCAAGACCAAGCTCAACCAGGCTAAGGGTTACAATAAAACCATCAAAAATATTCCAGCCTTCTTGAAAATAATAGTAAGGATCCATTGCAATTATCTTGAGGAACATTTCTGCTGTGAAGATTCCAGTGAAGACCTGGATTCAAAATGCAGGTTTTTATTTCATTGTGAAATACAATATTACAGATTTAGCTGTTGTCTAGGTTTTTAATTCTAGCTACATATCTGCAATGTCTTATCCAAAACTGTTACTTAAAAATAATATAGTGTAGTGTAGTGATTTATTACACCCACGTTCCCTTAACAAGTGCCATACAAACCAAGTAATTTTTTCAATTAATTAAATTTTATCCTAAGCAACTTATATGAACTTCTGATCTTTATGCTTTCCAAGAAATAACATGGTATCATATCTTTCTTGCTATACTAATTGCAAAACAGCAGTATGAATGAGGCCAAATCTAACACTTCAGAGGGGCAGCTCCTTTACTGGTATATCCTGCCATAATCCCATTCAGTTCAACAGAGGTACAGTTATTTATACAGATGGGGATAAACTGAGATACAACAACTTGCTGAAGTTGAGGAACTTCTACGTGGGTGTTGCCCGGTGTTGCCATTAAGTTCAGTGAAATTGATTGTCTTAGTCACTTTGATGTCAGGAATGAAAGAGCATTTAAGAATCCATTTTAAATATGATATTGCTGACAAAGTTTTCTTATCATGGGATGCTATGCTGAATGAAGTAGGAATCATATTTAAGAGCCACCAAGGTAGTGACCAAGGTATTCTTCTTAGTAGGATAGGAATGTACTGAAGCCACTGTTAAAGGCTGTCTGAGCCCTGGTATGGAATGCTTTATTTGGTTTTGATAACTCATTTCCAAGCAAGCTGAACAGAAAATGGGACAGCTAAAGAAAATAGATAACCAGGACATAAGGAGTCTGGCTTGCTCTGCGTAGGAACACCAATGCTCAAGGCAGACTTTATGACAGTCTTCAAATACATTCCAGATATAAAAAAAACCCAAAGGTTTTTTTAAACTACAGGAATGGAATCACTGAGGAAGAGCTACGAATTAATAAATACAGTATGAAATGCTGACTTAGGTTCCTAAGGATCAGGAGAGTGAGGGTCTCAAGAAGCTTTAAAGTGGAACTACTGGAGAAGGTAAACCCTGAGAACCCTCTATATTGCAGAAGGGGTTTATGTCAGGGAGCCCAGGACAGGAAGAGGATGGTGCTTCTAGACAGGTTCTCTTGCACTCCGTTTGTTGTTAGATGTACACAAAGATTTATATGTAATTTTCTGGGTTGGAAAGCAAACCTATAAAATGCTGCAGTACAAGATTTTACATTTTACTATGAAACTAAGATTCAGAGTTTCACTTATTTTAAGAAAACCAGATATGCATTTATCTATTCATTCTTCCTTTTAAATCCTGTAGTTATTTACATGAGCTGAGATATTTTCTTCCTCATTATGAAACAAAGATTATTAAAAATCCTATTATAAGAAATCGGTTCTTAAAATAAGAGACAAGTATGACTGCAGTGCAGATAATTCTATGTGATCAAACTTGTCAGTTCAAAAGCATCAGATCTACAAAAATTAACTCCTGAATTCTTTAATAATTTATCTTTTTGAAGTAGAAGGGAGAAAATATAGTTGACAACATGAGGAAAAAACATCTTACTAATTATTTGATGATAAAAAAATTACAAAAAAATGTAAGAGGAAAAAAGTACTGCAGGTTATTTTTTATAGTTTTACATAAAGCATACCACACATCCACATAAGTCTTTCACAAAATAAAATTCTATAAATGCTTTCAAATGGGTTTCTTAGGTGTTGTAAACCTGTGCTCAGGAAACAGCAATTAAAAACACATTCATAATTTAAAGATTTTTATTGTATCTACTGAAAAAGTAACTTCTGTTTAAGATAGACTTTACTTAATGTAACATCGGTGTCATTTTATTTTATTTGGATTTGCAGAACACTGCAGTATATTGATTGTACACTATCACAAGTTACAAGAGCCAGAGCTGACAGTGAAATTTCAAAAAATGTTCTGATAGTCATATCTGGAGGGCAACAAATGTCCAATAAATCTACTTTCTAAAGAGTAAAAAAATAAATAATCTGTTAAAACCCCTTATTTCAATAAACACCCAACAGACTTACCAAATTCCCAACTGAAAGTACATTATTGAATTCATCGGTCATCGGATAATGTTCCATAGCCATAAAGAGCGTATTTAAAACAATGCAAATTGTAATAGCCAGGTCAACAAATGGGTCCATTACCACTAGGTTGACAATATGTTTTACTTTTAACCAATGCGGACTGCAATCCCATATCAAGAAAATATTTGCAAATTTATACCAGCATGGTGGACATTTCTGTCTTGATTCTTCAAGTTCTATGGGAAAAGAAAGTTATTACAGTTAACTATGTGATTATTCCAACATTCCACAATCCTATATGAATTGTACCAGTCAAGCTGTCGATCTGTATTGGTACTGATTAACATTCTATAAGGCCTTTTTTACAGGACTGTCATGGTTAATCCCAGCTGGCAACCAAGTAGCATGCAGCTCCTCGCTCAATGTGAGGCACAAACTCACAACCCTGGGATTAAAAGTCCCATGCTCTACTGACAAGGGCATTTCAAGAAAGTCTTTAAAAACTGCTATCAAGCGTATTTATTTTGTTCAGAGCTTAACGATCAAGCACAACTTCTTTGTATTCCAATCAATTTATGCATTCATTTCTATTATGTATTTAATAGTTCTTTGATTACACCTCAGCCTGTTCCTCCCATTTACTTTTCCATTATGTAAATAGTTTTGTATTGAAATTCGTGGTGTTTAGGTAAAAAATTTAAATACAATGTTCATTCCTGCTTCAAGAAAAAAACCCCACATTTTTATCACTGAGAATAGCACAGCTTTAAAGAGCAACTGAATAAATATACCTACTAAAAATATGTATATATTTTAACAGTAGTTGCATACATTTGAAAAATCTTCTGTGGCCTTTTTGTGTCCAATAATGTATTTTTAATTACTATGTATAATCATCCACTCAGTTATGACCATCAAACATAGCTCTGTAGTCCTGATGACAACATGAGGGAGATGGTGTCAAAACAATGAGATAGAAGTGCTTACTTATGTAACAACTTTAATGCTTACTCAGGTAATAACCTTAATGAAGCTTTAAGTTTACTGATAAATATGTATAAGTTTGTGGGATGATATCTGTTAATTAAGCTATTTTAAATTGGTTTTGAAGTTTCAACTCAAGTTTTCAGAACTCCCTTGGAAAAACAGGTATTAAATATTAAGCTATGTGTAGTGCGCACCTTCCACAGTGTTTGTAAGGATGCTAGCAATACTCATGGCTCTTTCCCTTAAAGCTGGATCTTCCAAGAAGTCCATAGAAACATGAAAAGAGCTTGATATTCTCTTCCTCATTTCTGTTTCTGTAGTAGTGCCCTATACAGAGAACGATAACAGATGAGACCATGCTGGAGAGATAAGCAAATACTATATAGAACCCTGTTATTAATGTTTTAGCTTGGATACGTGCTTCGTGCTCTTCAAGTTTTAACATGTCAGACTTTTATTACTTTTTAGTATCTTTTAAATAATTTTTAAAAGATATGAGTCTATAGTAACTGTTCAAGATTGAGAGTTTATGTACTAACTTTTGCATTACCTTCCTTCAAGTGAAGAAAAAAGTTTTAAACAAAAGGAAAATAATGGAGTTGAAAATATGGCTTTTATGCCATTGTTGCAAACTGTATTTTTTTTACTTGCCCCTGCTCACAGAATATTCTGGGGTTTGTAACATAATAGTCTTTTCCTCTAGGCAAACTGTACAAAGTAAGAAAAGTCTGACTTCCTCATGCTTCCTCATGCTAGTGGTTTTTTAGTAATGTGAGTAGACAACTTAGAACTAAGCAAGACATTTTTTTGAGATGTTCTCTTACCTTGTATATGGTAAGAGAATGGCAGCAGTATGCACTGCACATATGCTCACAGAGACATTAGTGGTTTTGGATGTACTGAAATAGGACCTTTGAATAAACTCTTTGTTATCTACACTACAGATCTTCATCAACAGTGGATGGAAATTATATAGGAATGAGAAATAAATGATAATAAAGAACTGACAACTTCCTTACATTTTTAACAGGGCTGATAAGGAAGAAAGATATCAAAATTAACTAATAATGCTAATTTTGATAGTGGTAATAGCAGCACCATATTGAATGCAGTTATATGATAACATTTTTGTATATGATTTTAAATTGTATAGTAACTCCTTTTGCAGACTATTAGCCAGATGGACCTTCAGATAAGCAAAAGTAAAGTACTGCACAGTAATACACTAAAGCATAATGCTTTTATGAATGTGTAAGTAAATATTTTATTACTTAGAAACTGTGAATTGAATTAGTTAGTTATGAGAATAAATGCTTAGGTTGCAAACCTATCTTAGCTGTTCTACTTTTTAAAGATTTTTCAAGATGCAGGAGCATTCACAGCTTGACCAACCAGGAAGCATTGCCAAGGGTTCCATTCTGTAGAAACACTGGCTGGTGCAGTAAGAAAAGGCCACAATGCCTAAGCTATTTAAAACTTTCTTACATTGTCATCAGTAGCTGGTTTATCTATTATCACCTCTGGCAGAAGCTGTCCAACAGGCGATGTAGGAACTGACGGTCCACCAACCAGGGAAACCACCCCATTGCAATCCACAGTGCTGTGCATCTTCCCATTCACTGGAAACACTGCTAGCATCCTGGATGACCTACTGGCCTGACTAATGTTACTGTTGCGCCGTTCACCATGTCTGCGTGGCACAAAGAGAGAATCTCTTCTGCTATCATTGTCTTCAAAAGTGCTGTGCTCATCATCAGCAAAGTCATTTTCTGATCCTATATCCTTTGCTCTACCTCTGAAGCTGAAAAGGCTTGTTCTGCTGTTGCGCCTTGGGGAAAACAGGGAGCCTCGAATGCTCAGCAAAGACTGTGGGCAAACACAATTTGTGATTATTAGCTGAAGCCTTCAAACTTAGCAGTTAATAGGATAGCATAGTTTGTTTCTTTCTTAAAGGACAGCAACTATTTTACCCAGAAGCTAAATACTGCTGTGAAATTCTTCTATGTATTTCATTACATAAATATATATATTTTGCAGATAGAAATACCACTGTTCATGTATTCTTAAGACAAAATCAATTCTGAGCACTCCTTTCTGCTAATATCAGTAAGAGTTGCTGAGTAGTTTCACAATACCCATTAAGAAAAAACCAGGAGCCTATACATGCACATTCTTGCATGTATGCAGCATCCTGCACATATTGAACCAACCTGCAAGTGCCACTGAAGCAGGAGGAAAATATGAGGCTATCATAATGGAAAAATACTGTAGTATTTTAATAAGTCTAGATAATATATAATCACTCTAAAAATCACCAGAGAATCAATCAGAGAATATTTTATATGATTTTAAAAAATCCTATTACAAGGACAGAGATAGGAAGTTAAATTTCATTCTCTGTGGTTTTTTACAAGACAGCCTAGCAGCTACAGCACTTTCTCTGAAGAACTAGCAACAATAATAAAGTTTCATGAAAATCTCTGTGTTTCCTTTATTTAGGCAGTAGTCATATTACAGTATCAGCAAGACTAAAGCAGTTTTGTAACAGCCTGTGATGCTTTCAATGTATGCTTCTACTAAAAATAACTATGAAATACCTGATGTGGAGAAGAATACTTCTTTTCGTATGTCAGTCTATTGCCTTCAATAGATAACCGGAAACCTTTCCTTCTGATGCTGTCTTCTGATTCAGACTTGTGAAATTCATCTTCATCTTTTTCTTCTCCTCCAGACTGTTCTTTCTGTTTTCTTTTTTTCCTTCTATTTCTCCTCTCTTTTGCACTCTTTGAGCTCAATTTTGATGCCTCTGAGGAACTTTCTGAGAGCCCTCCTGCTTCTCCCCCAACACTGGGCTCCCTGGATTCCGCAGATGCTGCTACTGCTGCTGCTGCCACTGCTGCTGCCTGCCATGGACCAGAATGATTTGTATGACTGAGCAAATCATGATATTGTGGGCTTTTAAAATTTACTTGTACAGAATTTCTGGTCCAAATACCCTAGATCTTAACACTTTCCATAGGATGCTCTCTCCCTAGTTTTTTTCTGCTTTTATTATTCAGTTGACCTTCCTCCATCTTTCATAAGTAGTTCTTTAATGCAGAAGTCTAACAGACTATATCAATGACATTAGACTACAAAACCAATAATGAATAATGTAAACCTAGTTTTGAATATTCCTTCTTTATTATGGCTGGAACATTAAAAGTACAATGTCCTCAGTGGAAAATAGAAAATCTCTGAGGTAGCTCTATTGTTGAAAGCCCAACAGGGTGTTTTATATCTCCAGATTCAGAAAGCAGAGGGTGAAATATCTCTAGGAAAATTACTGACTTACACTTCTGCATTACTATACCATAAATTATACCTGAGCTGCTTCTTGTTGCTTCTTCAGTTGTTCCAGCATCTGTTGAAATTCTGCCTCTTTCTGTTCTGCTTCTTCCATGGTTGCTTGATTCTGTTCTTCATAGGCCATGGCAACCACAGCCAGGATCAAGTTGATCAGGTAGAAAGAACCCAGAAAAATCACCAGAACAAAAAATATCATGTATGTCTTCCCAGCAGCACGCAGTGTCTGGAAATAAGGATACATTTAAAAGCAAGAATAGGTTAACAAAATTTCTAGTTTTCATATTGCCAAAATTAAGATGATACAGGAAAAAATAATTTAAGCCTCTTGCATTATTTGTACAAATAGATTTAGTCTATTTTGCATTAAAAAAAAAAATCTCACCAACTGATAGAGGTTTTCCCAAAAGTCTTGAGTCATCAAGCGAAATAGTGACAGGAAAGCCCAGCTGAAGGTATCAAAACTTGTGTAGCCATAATTGGGGTTTCTACCAGCTTTAACACATGTATACCCTTCTGGGCATTGCCTACAAGAGAAACTGTGTGTTACTTTATATAGTTATTTTAATATTATCACCTAGAATGTCCAGGAGATGATTAGAATGAAAAAGAGGATTTTTCTTCAGTTAATCAGATTAGAAATAATAGCAGTTTTGATTTTTAATAGAAAATTATTTTAGAGGACACTAGAAAAATTAAGCAGGAAAGGTACAAAAAACCCCCTAGTGTTAAAATTTTAGTCTAAGCTTTTAAAACCTGATATTCCAAATAATTTCTGTAATTATTAATGTTGTAACATTAAGGTCATTAGTGTTTTCTACTGTCAGAGCCTGTTAGTACTCATATGTGCAGCTGGATCTGCAAACTAACAGGTGTTTTCCTGCTGCTGTCTTTTACTAATATCAAATTACCAATTCATTCATACAAAATCTGAGCTCATCTAACCAATCCACTAGAAACCTGAGTCCTCAGTTCACTGCAAAATTATAGTATTTCTTATATGAAAGTGGTCACTCAAAATATAGACTGTCTTCAACTGCACATCTAAAGACCATGCATTTAATTTGTACATGGTGCCATAATATGACAAAATTTAGTCTTACCCAGCATCAGAACTATTTCCGCAAAGCAGAGCATCATTTTGCCCTTCCAGAAAGTAAAAATGACCTGTTTAGAAAAGAATTTAAAAATATATATATAAAATTCTGAACATGAATGTTTTATTACAGTTCTATGAAATAAATAGTCCATCTCTAAAAGTGTTAAGATGATTTCAGGTGCAATTTTAAATAACCACTGTTATTTTTTTTCAGCAGGACCATAATTTTAGAGTAAATTACAATATGAAGTGCAGTAAGTGCTACCACTCACAGCATTTACTGTTAAAATGCCAACATGTATGAAAAATCCTGCCAAACACATCTAGATGTGGATGAAACGTAGAGTTTTCCCTTCAGTCTGATCACTGAACTAAACCACACTTTGTGAAATTACATTTTACAATTATTTATTAAAATAACTAAATTGTATCTAAAGATAATATACTGATAATGTATTTCAAACTTTCTGATCAGTATTGCCACGAGTCCCAGTTTGTCACTTATAAACACTTCTGACAGCTACCTAGTATGTGAACTCTTCAAAAACACCAGCCAGGTGCCAATGACTCCAACTGTTATGGATGCATACACACTGCAATTAGCCCCCCAATTCATATGTAGCCCCTGATATACATCTAAATTTAACTCAGACAGAATTACTGCAACAGTCCCCAGCTTGTGTATTTTAGGAGCATATGATGAAATTATTGATCACCCTAGGAAAGAAAAATTGGGTAATTTCACTAAATTGCCTTGTAGCCAACCCTCCCATAATCTGTAAAGTAATCCTGTATTTAAAGGACATTTTAGATGGTTTAAACATCAAAAGCATTGGCCTGACCATTGTTAGAAGAATAAAAAGATGATGGGCAAAACATTGTGCTTAAGATTTACTTTGACCATATCCTTGAGAAGTGCTTTTCTCTTTCCCCTCAAAGCATATGCCTATAGTTGCTAAACTCTTGATTTTGGAAGAATTATCACAGGAGAAGCTTCCTCCTGTAGTAATGATCTGCCATTTGGTCACAGGCTTAAGGATGTAATTTATACAGAGTCAGACCATGTAGCTCAGTATGCCATTTCTGATGGAGACCAAGAGCATTGCCTTGGGCTGTCTGTAAGGACAGGGCTAGATGATACTCCCCTGAGCACCCACCCAGCTTCCAATACTTCTGAAGCAAAACAGCTTTGGGGTTAAAGCTGTACCTTTTTTTGCTCCCTGAGAAGATTTAAACCACACATTGGATTTCTTTTCCATTAAACTAGCTTGTTAAAGTCCCTTAAAATGATCTTCTTTGAAATGTTACAAGTACAGATTTGAAGCTGTCTGTAGTTGTGCTGTAGCAGGGTTACTACAGAAGTTACTGAATTCCAAGTCTGATGAGGTGTCATAAGCTAGTTTCAGCACATTGATTTGCTGCAGGAGAGTACCCCAGCCAGCTTCCATCTTTCCACCCTGTGAGTGAAACTCACCATTTGGAAAAGTTAGGTTTTAAGCTGTATGTAGACCTCGTTCTGACACTCTGTGAAGGACTGACTCAGTGTCTCATGCTACACCTGTGTCTTACAGAGTACAGTCCTCTGTTCTAAGTGCACAACCCTACATGTGGCTGCTGTCAGTCTGGGCTGGTATGCATTGCAGAATGATGCTGTGCTGAAACACATCTGTAAGTACTAAAGTTAGCTGACATGATGCTGACAACAGCTGACCCTTACAAAGCAAATCTTATTCTGCATTATGTCAGCTAATCATGATTAAAACATGCTGGAACGTAACAGCTGGTTTGGAAGAATGTAAACCTGACCTGACCTGTAAACCTACATGGAGAAGTCAGCCATGATCAGTACTGCAGCATCTGAGCTGAACCATTAAAACAGGGTCTGTATTCAAGTTCTGTCATTCAGACAAGATGTGCCCTGTAAGCATGCTGTACTTGTCGTCTCCATGGGAAATAACAAATAACAGGCATCCAGGCTTTCTCTGAGATCACTGATACAACTGTGACAAATACTCTAATTATTATCATGTCAGGAAAATGTTTATAACAACATAAGCTAAGCAGTATAAGCCGGACACAGGCTAACTAGATAAAAAACTCTGAATTATATTTTACCAAAATATGAAAAGTCCTTCACTACATCAAAAGTATATGTTTGGTTCGTGTTTATTTGATTTGAAAATGGGGGAAAAAAAAAAATGCCTGGAAGGAGAGCATTTTATTTCAAGGGAACTTATAGTTGTTTGTGTAAACCTAGGGTAATGACTGACAATAATTGTTATTTCACAAAATAAATTGTGAGATGTTATTTCCCAGGAAAAAATTGCTAATAGCAAGCTTGTCAAGATAAACTTATATTGCCAGATTTGCTATCTTGGAAAAGAAACGATAAAAAAAAAAAAAGAGTGCTTGACTCACTAATGCCACGGATGCTTACATAAAGTCTCTTTAAATATTTCCAAAAGTATTTCCAAAAATGAGCTCAGTGGTAAAATTAGGGTTTACATGCCTCTTTTTTTTTTTTTTTTTTTTCCCCATATTATACACAACTACTGGCATAAACACTTTTAGAATTCCTACAGAAGACAGTGCCCTTGCACTGCTTTGAGCTCCAGGTAAGTCCCTTCTTATTGCCCTGTGACACTGCTGCTTTAAGAACTATTTCTGTATCCTGTCTGCTCACCTGCAAAAGAGAGCAGGAAGCTGTGAGAAGATAACTTTTCTCTTTGAAACTACTAGTAAGCAAGGACAAGCTTATTAACTTCATAATAAGACTAATAACTCCATGAAAGCATTCATAATACATAAAAAATCCTGTGTAAATATACCAGAGGTTCACATAGCCATTCAGTAAAGTATTTTCTGGAACTAATTCAACTCAGCTTAATTTTTTAGGGGGCTTCAGGTCTTTAAATCAGATTAAATCAGAGCTTGAGTTTATAGATGCTTTGTTAAAAAGCCAGAAAATTAAGTTTGACCTTGAAGTTTGGGTCTTCATTAGGAGACTTTGCTTAGACTTTATTACATTTTGTGACATGAGATCTCCATGAATCCATGTATAGTGAGTTTCACAAAAAGACTACATCTTGATTTAAGGAATTCAGACAGAATTCCATCACAGTTAGTGATCACAGTTAGAATCTGTCTTCTCTTTGAAATTTGTCTGGCTTTGACTTGCAGCTATTGAACCTATTATAACTTTGCTTGCTAGATCAAAGGTACGTCTATGATGAAATTTCTGTTCCCCACGAGGTTTTTCTCATCTGTGATCAAATCACCCCTTAAACCTTCTCTTTGATATGCTAAGTAGGTTGAGCTCCTGGTCTATCTTGGTATAAAGCATGTTTTCCAACCCTTTAATCATTCTGCTCTTTTCTGAACATCTTCCAATTTTTCAACATTCTATCAAAATTGAACTTTATATAGTGTTCCAGTAGCAACTGCCGTGTGCAAAATACAGGGGTAACATTGCCTCCCTGGTCAATAATTTATTTATGCAAACAGGACACTCGTCCTGGTTTGAGTGAGAACAGAAATAATTTTGTTCAGTGAATTTACTTTTCAGCTCAGTTCTTCTAATTGCACTTTTTGAAGTCAGCAGCCTGTTTTCCCAGGCAGCGTCTGCTTCTAGCAGTGATAATAGCCCATGTTTAGAGTTACTACCAAGGATTGGTGTGCAGACTAAGGCCACTGCTGGATCTTGTGTATCACACTGCAGGGTGCAGAAAGTAAAAGGCTGCACCTCCAGGGAGGAGTGGACCAGGCAGGTGACACTAAACTGACCAATGAGGGATTCTGTCATATTCAGTAAAAAGCTGAGGGATCAGGAGGGTCTTGGCCCACTTTGCCAGCTTTGCTTGGGTCCTCTTCCAGTTTCTTCCAAGGAGCATCTGAAGAGGACTCTGTCCGTTCTGCCTTCAGTCCTGATCTGTGTGTGTTCCTGAGTCAAGTACCAGAATCCAGCTCCTGAACACAGCTCCTGTCTGTTGCTGGGCCCAGTCTGGGACTCTCCCGGTGCCTGCTCCACAGCATCAGTGGTGACGGTGACGTAATTACCACTGGGGAGTTGGGTTTGATACTGGTTTTGTATATATTTGAATATATTCCATTATTATTATATTTCATTAAAGCTGTTCTAGTTTCCTTTTTAAATCACTAAGTCTCTCTCCCTCACTCCCTTTCTCTTCCCCTTTGGGTAGGAAGAGGGGTTAACAGAGAGCATATGTTACAGGTCTAAGGGGCCTCCCTGACCCTAAATCATTTCAACACTATTTAGCTTTTTGGCTGCAGAGTTGTAGCCTTAACCTGCAAGACCTCACTGCTTGACACTGCCTTAAGTGCCTTAGCCTCTCTATAGGCACCTTAAGGGCTTTACAATTGCATTTCTATATCCTGCCTCTCAGTTTCAGCTCTGCAATCTTTCATGTAAGCTGCTGTGGCAGTGTTTTGTAGAGCCTCCGTGATGCTATTTTCCCTTTGTTCTCATGCTGTTTTTCATGCTTTTATTCTCATGATGTTACACCTGCAAACACACTGTTGCAGCAGGTATTCCTGGGATGCAATAGCCTCTGGTGTGAGATTCACCCTTCTTTTTCCTACTCCTTGCTTGTAGCTTTTGTTTTATATTAGGTTACCTAATAACATGCATGAATGAGCTTAAAAACCAAGCAACTGTGCAGCACTCACCCTGATCAAAGTGCATTCCAATTGGTGCTAATAGCACTGTAAACAGGAAAAATCTGTAGGGAGTTTGAGGAGATGCTAATGAAAAACACACAGTTGCCATGGGAAAGTATGATGGAGTGATCACTGAGGTACTGGAAAGTATACTGGAAAGGATATCCAGGGGAGGAGACTCACCTGGGAACCCCACCACCTCTCTTCGCAACTGGCCACCGTGGTCAGTTTTCCCTTTCCCCTTCCGTTTTCTTCTACTGTCTCCCCTCTAGTTCTTATTTTTCTCCAAAAGTAACTTTCACTGTTAAAGATGATGTATGCTATCAGCTGCAGTCTTTATGCATGTGAACCTGTCTTAACATGAATTGTGCAGCATTGATTTTTGGCATAGGGAGCTTAGGTTTGTAACCTCACATTGAACTGTACTGAAATATATTTCTTTATCTATTTTCAGCTTGTTACACTTCTCTGTAACAGCAAAACTGGTTGGAAAATCATATTTTGGGAAATTATGAAAATGGAAAGATGCATCAAAACAACTTCTGAAGAGGTTTGCCTGAGATTGCTGCTACTCAAGATTTTAAGTAGTCTAGACAAATATAGGTTGGATTGCTTAGCATAGAAAAAGAAAACTAAAGGAGAGCAGGGAATAGTAACATAAGAATAGTCTCTAAATAGAGACAGTGATTAATGATAGGGAATAATTTGGTTTTGATGCCTGTGGAGAAGTTGATAAAAACAATGAGCTTAAAGTTCATCAGGAAAATTTGTTAGAGCTTAAAAAAACCCCTCTTTCTAATAATGATAGTGAAGCACAAGAATGGAGAGATCATGAAAATACTGAGGACTCAACACTGGAGCCCTCACTGAATGTCAGAAGTCTCTGACATCTATCAGAAATGACACAGCTGTTGCTGATCTTGCTTTGGAGTATTTGGACCTCCTTTTGTCTCAAGGGAGATGTGGATTTGACAGATGGAGATGAGAAAAGGAGCTGCATCAAGTAGAGACACCATGTTCCTTGTTCCCTCTTCCATGCTGGCCTTTGAAGCAGATCTTTGAGAGAAAGAAAACACTTCTCCTGCTCTGTCTTAACTAAATGGTTCATCTCTTCCCCTCCTTATTTCTAAGAAGTGGGTCAGCCACAAATCACTTCAATAAGAATTATGCTGACAATACTTACTTTCATCTTCGATGTACCCCTTCCAGTCAAATGGAGTCACTGTTGAATTAACCAATGTACCATTTTCACCTATTGTGATGTTTAGCTGGGAAGTAATATTTGTTTCCAAAGTAAAATTGTCTGGAGGCCACTGCAGGCATTTATTCCTCAAGTTGCCCATGAACAGCTGCAGCCCTATTAGTGCAAATACACTCAGACAAAACACAGTCAGGATCATAACATCTGAGAGCTTCTTCACAGACTGAATTAGGGCTCCCACGATAGTCTTCAAGCCTGTAAATGCAAAGCAATTTTTATTCTGATGTTCAAAAATTGTTTAAAGTATAAAAATGACAGTATCTCCCAGTAGTTATAGATTTCATGCAGAAGCCCAAATAAATGATTGTAATGTCTGTGAAATAACATTTTTGTGAAGAGCTTTTTCACTTGTGAAAATGAATCAATAGCTGAAATTTATGTCCATCTGAAACTGTGAATGGAATGAGTTGCATATATTTCAAAACACTTGTTTTAGTGCTAAAACAAGTGACATTTTTATTCATGCTGTACATGAATCTCACATAAAAGTCTTCTTTCTTTTTATTTGTCAATACCTCTTGCCCCAAACCTTTGCTACTATCAGTTTTATAACATAGTATATTTAGAAGACAGTAGTAAAGGGCCTGTTCAACAATAAATAAGATTAAAATTTAATGCTATAAAACTGGAGATGGTTTGGAAAATCACAGAATTTTAAGATAATAAATCCCCCATGCATTGCCCATGCTATTCTTTATTATCTTATTCCTTGAACTTCTTACTAAGCCAACATTTCAAACAGTTTTGATTTTCAGACACAAATATTCACAACAAATCACATAACATCATGTAGGTAAGATACACATGGGTAAGAAAACTTCAGGGTTACTGACACTTGTTTAATGTGGAGAAGAAAGCTTGACATCATATGATGCAAACCACACACGCTGTGTACTGCAATGTCTCATGCAAGAATTTGTTAAACTCAAAGGCTGATTTCAAAAGGAAAGAACTTATGTTAAAAAGCAATGAATCAGAGATTTCGGTGAATTCTAATATCTTCCGATTCCTGCTTTTTTTTTTTGTGGAAGAAATAAGACTTATGTTTAAAAAAATATGAATTCCATTTCAGTGAATTAAAGTCAGCCTCAGTGTTTAACCTAGCTCTCACCTGGGATGACTGATATTGTTTTCAAAGCTCGGAGAACTCTGAATGTTCTCAACGCTGAGACATTGCCCAGGTCCACAAACTC
>JAAGNO010006785.1:0-61979 GCA_033439905.1 Ceryle rudis
GGGCCACAAGGATGATCAGTGGGCTGGAGCACCTCTCCTATGAGGACAGACTGAGAGAGTTGGGGTTGTTCAGTCTGTGGAACAGAAGGCTCTGAGGAGACCTTATTGTGGCCTTCCAGTATCTTAAGGGGGCCTACAAGAAAGCTGGGGAAGGACTTTTTAGGATGTCGGGCAGTGATAGGACTAGAGGGAATGTATTAAAACTAGAGATAGGTCGATTCAGGTTAGACATCAGGAAGAATTTCTTCACCATGAGGGTGGTGAGACACTGGAACAGGTTGCCTAGAGAGGTGGTGGAAGCCCCATCCTTGGAGATTTTTAAGACCAGGCTGGATAGGGCTCTGAGCAACGTGATCTAGTGGGAGGTGTCCCTGCCATTGGCAGGGGGATTGGAACTAGACGATCTTTAAGGTCCCTTCCAACCCTGACAATTCTGTGATTCTATGATAAATGGTGAAAGGTTCAGAAAAAAAAGTAGTGAAGCCAAGCTATTCACATAGACACATTATTCTTTCCTGAGATCACTTAAAGCCAAATTCAAATAGAACAGCAGGATCCCAAAATGATATTTCAGACAAGACACTTTCAAACAAGACTGTTGTTTGACTTTCAAGCAAAAGACTTTTAGAACTCATTCATCAAAAGATAAACAAACATAAGAGACCTTATCACACAGGTACAGTACATATAACAGAAAAAGAAAAAAAATAAAAATCACACCTTTCACAACTTTGACAAAATGCGAGATAAAAGTAGGTAACAGGAAGCAAACAGGGAATCAGATTATAGTCACTATCTTGAGAACTTGTTTCAATTCATATCCTTTCAGCAGAGACCTACTTCACAGAAAAATCTTTTCAGGCTTTAAGAAGAAATTACAAAAAAAAGCTGTCATACCAAAACATATGGTCATGTAATAATTGAATGCCCTACCCCATTATTCTGTTGGGACCTAAGACATTCAGGGAAGCAACAGTGAAGCAACTGACTTTCACTAGTCTGATCCTGAGTGAAGAAAGAGTAGATCTCACTGCTGCAGGAAAAAGGAGTAAAGGAAGGGCTTGTGCATGTGAAAGCTTCCTAAAATCAAATCTTTTCCTGTTTTGAGGTAATTCAGATATTTTTTTGTCATGAATTATAGCCTGACATAGCACTTGTCTCTCAAGTAAGGAAGCTATTAAAAGTCATAATAATGAGTGAGATGGAAAGGGGGCAACTAGATGAAAGTCATATGCCTGTAGTCGACAGTAAGAAGCAGGTGATTATCAATGGCTTACTTATGCAGGTGTTTCTTGGCTCTTTCCTTAGTGAAGAGAAACTTGTTTCTCTAGGGTGTAAGCTAGCACACCTCCAGTTATTGCTCTAGAAGAACTAATTTCTTTCCTTTGAGGAAGCTTAGAAGTTACCAAAATTCAGAACTCAAGACAATAAGTTTGGGAAATTGAAGCCCAGAAACATTAGTTTTTCGTGAGGAGAAAATTTCTTAAAAATAGTGTGTGACATACATTTCTTGTTATTCTGTTGCATTAAAAAACAGGGGTGTTAAGTCACCCAAATGTATTATTCTAATACAGAGAAATATTTGAAATAATTGTATACATCCAATACAATAACTGAGGCCAAAAACGTGCTCCTAAGTGCAATCTACATTGTTGAAATTCTGAGTTTGAACTTGGCAAAAATGCCTACAGTGCAAACTCTTATCCATGTGATCATGAAGTCCCAGTGGTTTCAGGTGAGTTCCTGCAAGAAATTCTGTTAAGTACCAGAAATAGTACTATGTCTCTATATGAAAGCCTTGTCTAATTTTTTGAAGAGTGATGGATCCTACTGTATTACTAATACAGATCCACTGGGCATTATGATAGATATGGACACTTATTTTGCCACCCTTCCAAGGGACCATATCCTTCTTAGTCATCTCAGGATGAAAGAAATAATTTATATCCATTTCAAAGCTGTGCTTGGGATATAGTGTGTGGAAATGACCACTGTGACAAATCACAGTTAATTTTAACAACTACAAAATCTCTTTTTATTGGCCTTGAAGAGAAATATATAAGCTGTTGTACTACTGATTGCAAAGTTCATCTTAGGAAAAAAATATCAAGACAATCATCCATCTTGATAATATCTTTCAGGACTGATTTATGGGTAATTTTTCTTCTTTAAAGCCCCTCCTAGGAACTCATGCATACTCTTCCTCGAAACATATTTACCCTATTTTAATTGTTTAAATATTCTGAATTGAAAATTACTTAAAAAAAAAAAAAATCTAAGTGATCACTTATTTGAGAGCAGGAACTACAAAGACCTTTGAAATTACGTCATACCCTAGTTTTCAAATTGCCAGTGACCTGGTTCAAGTGACTCTCTCACACAGGTACTACAAAGATGTTTGAACCATCAGAAGGATTCATACATAACATAATACAGCTACGTGATGGAAGAAGATGTCGCAGCAGGAGGAACAACAAACAGATTTAGTCAGATGCAATTTTTCTGTGGTCAGCAGTTCCACTACCATTATGCCAGAAGCAGTAAAAATTTCCTGTAGGAACAAAGCAAAAATCTTCAACAGCTGCCTGTAAGATATCTTTGAAATCTGTAGCCAACAGATAACAGCAAAGACAAGGGAAGAAGTACATTAGAAATTTAATCTTTCAAGTTTTTCTTTAAATGTTTACTTCCAGATACAGTTCCACTGGAGTAAACTAGCTTACTCTTGAGCTTAAACATTATCATCTGCATAAACATGTGCAGGTTAAAACCTGAATCTGTAAATTCCGATAGAATGGGACATAATTTATCGCTATTTACAGTCAAACCTATTTCAGAGGATCTGGTCACTCCTGGATAAATAAAGCAGTAGTTTAGGAATTCCCTAGTCCAGAGGATAAGAACTGTCCTTACATTTATGGCAATATAAAAGAAAATAGTACTGTTCTATTTTAGAACAGCACTGTCCCTCCCTTGCCACAAGTACCTGAAATGGAGCAGTTTCTTTTCCAGAAAAGATATCTGAAAAATATTTTACAAGGTTGCTTAAAACCTAAATTCAGAAGTGACTCCAGATACAGTAATTCACTCATACAGAGCAGTATGGATACTGAAACAATAAAAGATAGCAGATTTTTTTTTATGCAGCTGAAAGCTGTTTCTCTTTTCAGCTTTTAGTAGTGTTATTTCTTTAATATACAAATCAGATATTCTCATATGCTAAAATTAACTACTGTTTAGAAGGATAATAGAATATAGGCCCTTTTCTATAAACAAGATGGGACTAATTCTTTATTACTTAAGTAGAATCCATGTATTAAGTAGATATTAACAGGGAATTTTAGTATATTTTAATTTCATAAAACACATTTGTTACACATCTCATAGGTGTGCTTCATTTCTTTTTCATTCTTCATCTTTAAAACAGCATACAAATACAGCACCGCTCCTTCCAAGTGAAAGGATCGCTTTGAGGTCCCAGGTATTTTTCCCCTTCAGTACTATCATAGTTGATAAATTACAACAAATTACAAGCCTAACAAAACAACACTTTAAACTGTATTGTCATATTTATTATAAAATTCCTGGTTCATTGCATTTTGGCATTTTATACAACTGGTTCTGACAGTGATTAACATGGTTTGGGCTTCTGCTGTTTCACCCAAGAGAAATAAAACACCAAAATCTCTGCAGGTGTGTAATGGGCCAGGGATTCACAATCTGTTCTGCAAAGTCAGACTTCAAAGACTTCAAAAACAAAAATCCGAAAGCTGGCATTGCCTCTGTAATCATTTAAAGCCTTTTGCATATTTCAAGGAATTCTAGTTTCAATGTTTTAATCAGCACTGTTACTCAACATTTTTCTTTAACAATTTAACCAATTGCATGATGAATTCTCCATTAGCTTTGAGTTTCACAAACCAAATAACATAACAAGGAGTAGATCTAAGCCTAAATAACACAGCAGCCTAAATTATTAAGCACTTATTTGAACTTGAAAGGGGTTTTCATGTATTTGAAACACACTGTACAACTTATCCAATGCATATGGGTAGTTAGAATAATATGGGTGTTAGAATAATTACAAAACAGCTAACAGATATTTGCACCTGCAGTAAGGGAGCCTCAAGACAACACCTCTAATTGCATCTGTGATTACCTGTCTAAAACTAACACAGAACTTACTGCAGAAGAGTGGAAGTTCAGGCTATAATTTCAAATCTTTTACAACTGAAAAAAATAATTATTTATAAACCTAAAAATAATCAATATTTCTAAAAAGGTTATTTCAAAAACTCTTTCTTGAGTGCTATAGAAATTTCAAAACCATATTTTATCATTAACTCTATTAGGAAGCAGATAAGACAATCAATTGACAAGTTTCCTTGTGCTTTGTTTTTTTTCTTTAAAGATCATTTCCTTATATATTCCTTATATTGCTTGTGTAAGCAATTTAAGAATTTTCTGCTCCCTCCGCAAGTGATATTTTCTTGACATTTGGCATTTACTTTGAAATATCAATTCATTTGTTCTTCACAAGCATAGTCTCAACTACAAAACTAAATATTTTGATCTTAAAAGAAGACTGAAGTAGTACTGTAGACAGCAAATAAAAATAATTTCCTTTCTGTTAAAAAGAATTTCCTCCTTCCCCATAGTATAGAAATTATACATCTTATTTCAATATTTACATCTAAAACTGATATTCCACAGCTTCAAAATATTAATTAGAAAAAAAAAAAAAAAGAGTAATTCTAATACAATATAAACCAATGGAAACTGTTTATACTATTTTGCTGAAGACTCATTCAAACCCATTGATCTAAACCAAAAATAAAATCATCCTCTTGGTCATAATAAAGTAATATTATCACAAAGTTAGTGACATAATCACAAAGATGATCAAAGGACTGGGAAACCTGCTATATGTGGAAAGGCTATGAGAACTGTATTTCTACAGCCTTGAGGAAAGAAGGCTTACAGGAGACCTTATCACGGTGTTCCTGTATTTAAAGGCTGGCTACAATGAAGATATCAATGACATAGACAGCAAGATTGAGTGCACCATCAGCAAGTTCGCAGATGATATCAAGCTGAGTGGTGGTGTCGATATGCCAGAGGGATGGGATGTCATCCAGAGGAACGTGGACAAGCTGGAGTGGTGGGCCCAGGTGAACCTCAGGAGGTTCAACAAGAGCAAGTGCAGGGTCCTACACCTGGGCCAGAACAATCCTCACTATCAATACAGGCTGGAGGAGGAGGTGATAGAGAGCAGCCCTGCAGAAAAGGACTTGGAGGTGCGGATGGATGAGAAGCTGGACATGAACAGACAGTGCACTCTTCCAGCCCAGAAGGTCAATCACACCCTGGGCTTCATCAAAAGAAGCATGGCCAGCAGACTGAGAGAGGTGATTCTGCCACTCTACTCTGCTCTGGGGAGACCTCACCTGGAGTACTGCATCCTGTTCTGGAGCCCTCAGTACAGGAGGGACACAGACCTGGTGGCGCAGGTCCAGCAGAGGGCCACAAAAATGATCAGAGGGCTGGAACACCTCTCCTATGAAGACAGGCTGAGGGAGCTGGGGTTGTTCAGCCTAGAGAAGAGAAGGCTCCAGGAAGTCTAGTACCTGAAGGGGGCCTACAAGAAGGCAGGAAAGGGACTGTTTACAAAGGCCTGTAGTGACAGGACGAGGGGCAATGGTTTTAAACTAGCAAAGAGTAGATTTAGATTGGATGTTAGAAACAAGTTCTTTACTATGAGGGTGGTGGAACACTGGAGCAGGTTACCCAGGGAGACAGTTAAGTCCCCATCCCTGGAGATATTCAAGGTGAGGCTCAGTGAGGCTCTGAGTAATCTGACCTCATTGAGGATGCTCCTGCTCAATGCAGGGGGGCTGGACTAGATGACCTTTAGAGGTCCCTTCCGGCCCAAACCATTCTATTCTATCTAAAGATGGAGACACCCTTTTTATAAGAAGTCACATGGAAAAGATGACAGGTGATGGGTACAAGTTACTTCTCAGGATATACCAGTAGGACACAAGAGGAAAATCTTTCACAATGAGAACAATCAGCCATTGGAATAATCTCCTCATGGTGGATTCCTCAACATTGGACACTTTTAAGGTTCAGCTGCACAGGGCATTGGGTCATCTTGTCTAGGCCATGCTTTTCCAAAGAAAGGTTGGATCAGGTGATCTGTGAGGTGATATTCCCTAATTCTGTGATTACTAGAGGGAATAAGCCAAATGAATCTGCCATAAGATGAAGATAGTAAACCGAGTTAAAAATGTTAAGCACTCTACTTACTAGATAAGGATTGACTCAAAAAAGGGCTATTAGATGACATCTTAATTCCATAGCTATTAATGATTTAAGGGTGTTAGGTCTGAGTGAGTCATTCAGAATAGCACCATCCTGTGCACATGTCCTGGCTCCTGACTTGCCTGACTGCGATGAATTGCTCCCATCTTGATGTTTCTACTCCTCTCTTTGCTTTATATCAGCTTTTTTATCAGACCTTTGAACTTCAGGGGGAGGTGAAACAAGCAGATTGTCAGATATGAGCGGAAGTCAGAAGACTGAAAATTCTCGATCTCTAAGTTACCTAGTTCAGCATGATTCATGCCACCTGTGACAGATAGGGGGTTTTGTTTTGTTGGGGAGGTAGATTTTTTTTTTTTGGTTTGTGCATAAGCAACAAATGGGAGAAAAATGTTAAACTGACTCATTAAATCCTTATGTCTATGATCAGCTTTTTCCTCCCCGTATGTAATTTATAATGACATAACAACTCTACAACAGTCTGAGTATTATAAAACTGTTTTGGTCCTTTCTTCCAGCAACATGATATGACTGAGCCTGGACTCACTGATTTTGTGTCGATAATGAGATTTGCCTTAAACAAACAGTGTTCTTGTGTCTTTTAAAGACTTTTCTTTTTACCTTCAACTGATAAAGATATCAATAGCTTTAAGACTCAGATACAGTTAAATCCAGTATCTTCCATTAATTTTATTTTTAAAGCCACAGCTTATTCTTTATTAACAATTCCATATTTTTAAATTATCTTTAAAATTTTAGAACTTTGGTGCTCTGCATAAGTTAATAATATTGTCAGCCTGAGGGAAATTAAGTGATAGCTTTGTAACAAAAGCAATTGTATTTGCTGTTTTTGAAGTCCCACATATTTCACACAAAACTGTTGCAATTAAACTCCATGCAAGTACTTCATTAATACTAAGCAAATAATGCAGCTAAAATACAATACTGAGCATGGCTAAAAGTACTAAGTCTACAGAAAGAGATTATAATATATAAAAAGCACAGTAAAATCATGGTATAATAGGAAAAAAGGTAAAAGACACACTCAGCAGAAGAAAGGCCATTGAATAAGGAAAATCCACCTAGCAGAAGGATATAGGGAGCATTTTTCAGTATTTTGCAAATATAAAGATTGCATACAGATGCCTCACAATGGGAATTTAAGAGACACAATATGGAAACTTTAAAGTCCTGATACAAATTTCATCCATCCATTAGATAATAGCTAGAAAGATAGACGCATATGACTTTTGAAAAACAGATTTTTAACATATCAGGATACACAGAATTCTTTCTGATCGGTAACAATTCATAACTCATACCATTCTGGCGTCACTAGTTAACATTATTCTTGATGCTGAGGAAACGTCCCATCGATGAACAATATATAGCCATGACTCTATTGTGTGGCCTCTGGTGTGCCTATATTTGAAAGCCTAGTGGCACAATATACAAATATACAGAACGTGGAAAGTTGCTGTGTGCCATCAAATGAGAGCAAAATAATGATTTAACGTAACACAATACAAAGTAGAAGCCTAGGTGATGTTAGTCTTCCGTATGTTCTGTATCAACATATAATCTACTTGGAGAAGTAATTCATAGATCGATGAAGTACTTCAAAAATGAGTTCTTCAAATATGGACAGCTGGACAGCAGAAACGAACCACCAGAACACATTTGAATATTAAGTGTTACAGATCATATATCAGAGAATACAAAACTAACAAAAATTATGCTAATTTCCTGCATGTTAAATTAAAAACAAAATATTATTAGCATCATTATCAGCTAGGCATGTGTGGTAAATTATTAATTTTCTTCCCTAACACACAGAAAAATATAAGAGATGTAGGAACTCAATAAAGTTTAAATATTGGCCATTCACAGAAAGTTTGGGTTTGATGGGGTTTTGGTTTGGTTTTTTTTCTGTTTTAATCAGCAGGCATCCAACCAGAGACAATAGCATTAGGTTTCCTTCCACAACTAACATTCCACAATTACAGAAGTCAACCCTTACAGGTTGTCTGTGTGTATGTTTTTCCACAGTTGTACTCTCCTGCTTCTAGGTCTGTAATGCTATCAGTTTCTTTTTGACTTGTAATAAGCATAGCACAGAAAAAGGATGTGAAATTTGCACATTAATTCAAATGTTGTAATAAAGTATTACCATGTCTCCCTGATATGCAAGTTTAGTGATATTATTCCTATGATTATTAATTTCTCTGGCATATACCCAGAAATATTTATACTGTATGTATATTAATAAATTATGCAGCTAGCAGTTAGTTAAGTCACTCTTTCCAGTTTCTGTTAATTAATAATGTGGCTGTCATATTAAACCAAAGGATTTATGCAAAAAAATCTCAAATCCTTAAGGCAAAAAACCTGTTAAAACTATTAACTATCAAACTTTAAAAATGCTAATCAATACTATTAGCCTGGAGACACTTTTGACCTTACCTGGCATCAGTTTTCTCAAATAATTATTTTGTTTTATCTCAAATACTTTCTCTTCAATGCTTTGTTTTCAGAGAAAATGAGAAGATGGGGAGAACAAAGAATTCACTTAGAGAGCTGATTCTTTGGTATATCTTAAATAATATATTGGGTAATGCAGAATTAATACTGCAGATCCAAATGACTGTAAACTGTGCAAAGGCTATAAACACTCCTGGTTGATAATGAGCTATGTCCTTGAAGGTTTCATTTTGATGGATAGCTACTGGATTTTCCATTGATACAGGTCTACCAAGAAAAGACAAAATTTCAATGTGCTGCTTCAGTAATCATTTTGAAGGTTAACTATTATAAATACTTTTTATGTCAAATTTGGGAACGCAAAATAAATGTATCTTTCCACTGTGATATATATTATACTTCATTTTAAGATGTGAGTCACAAAATTCCATTTGCTGAAACTAACAAAACTATTTTGTAGCAAATAGAAATGTTAACCATCAGTATGAATAACAACCAGACTTGTAAGCTTCATTCTATCCTGGTTACTATGTATCCCAGTTTCCTAAGGGTTAATACTTCCTTCCCATGGAAAGCCAATTCAAGACTTCTAAGACATATTTTTTGAGCTTAAAAACCAGGCCCTCATCAAAAAAAAAATCAAAACAAACACCCCCATGAAAACAAAACAAAAAACCCCAGAAAATTATTAAGGGGGGGAGGGTGTAGTTTGAACCTAGAATGGTTCATATGCTGACCTCACTTTTCAAGATAGCTACTAAAAAGGATTTTTTTTTTTCATTGAAGTAACTGTACTCTCTGCATACCCTGCTAATCCTACAAAATGACTATTCCTGACTAAAACTAAGAGTTTTCATTTTAGAAATAACCTTTACATTGAAAATATAGACAGAAAGCAAGACTTTGGATTTCTCTTACAGATAGTATTACTGACATAATTAAGTTGTATTATTATATAACCTTCTGTTAGAGTTATCTCTTATTGCAGTTCACATTGTACTGACATTAGTACCCCCCACAAAAATGTTTTCAGAAAATTTGGAAACCATAACTTTCCAAATGATGACAGCGACTAGTGATGAGACAGAGCAGAAAGCATACTACTTTTCTTTGTTACTTTGTTCTTCCGTTATTCTGAATTTTTAAAATATCTAAACTGCAAGAGAGATACTCGAAACTCTTAAGGAAGCAGGTACCTGGTTAATTACTCTGAGTATGCAAGAAATGAGAAAGCTGTTTGCTAAAACAAGAGAATGTACAGTGCAAAGCTGTTCCACACAGGAGCCTTAGCAAGTGACTATTTGCCTAATAAGTCCAATGCCTCACACATCCTGTGCAGTGCTCTGAAAATGTGGCCCAGGCACTTCATGAGCATAGGAGAGAAACCCAGGGGTTAGCTGAATTGTCAATGTTCAGACAAAAAATAGCTGTGCTGGCTCTCACACATCCACATTTAGATTCTGTCCGTGACACCAGTGTCAGCACAGCAGGTTTAATGAGAGTACGCAGCAAACTCAGAAGAGCTATCCTATATATCTCATCGGCAGGAGCTGACCTGAGGCTACTGTAGCCCTACCAAAACAATCTTTAATCTGACTCAACAAGCACTCAGGATTTTCTCAGTGATGTTTCTTAGCGAGTCAACAGCAGACATTCTAATGTACCTTGACCTGTAGGATATGAAAGAATAAGAGAATAAACAAACTAAAAAGATAACGGGTAGTAGAGAAGACAGAGTAAAAAATTTAACCAACATGTTTAAGAGTTTGTCATTTAAAATTGTTCTGTGGGGTTTTTTGTATATGCACACTTAAGGGACAGGAAGAAGGGAGTAGAACATGCCATTTCTCAACTATCTAAAATCAGAAGAAAATGCCCAAACTATTTCTTTATTGAAAAGAATAGTATCAATAGTTTCATTTTAGCAAGACACACAAATGTTTATGATTCATCTTTAGGAAACCAGAGGCAGACATAAGACCAAAACATTAATTTGAAATTCCTCTCAGTACTTTTACCAAGGTCTCATAGACAGCAAACGTTGGGATGGAATCTGTTTCGGATTTTTATTTCTTGTTCAACCTTAATTTTCCTGGAGTTTAGAAAGGCTTCTCTATAACCCTTACCTTGTACACATTTTTCTAACACCTTTTATTTTTATTAGCTCAGGAAAATCCTTGTTACCAGTATGCACTGGTCACAGAGAGAATGAGAATTCGTACAAACTATGGTGGTGGGATAAAGAAAAATAATTCAGCCTCTGAATGACTCAATGAAGTTCTGTCTACTGGTATTCATAGATGTGTTACAGAATCACAGATTTCTGTTCTGTGTACATATATAATCCTGACAAAAAAAAGTTAGAGTACTTAAAATGCTTATTTATGCTCCAGTCCAGTTAAGCTGACACACAGAAAAAGCTTTAAGACTCATCTTTTTTCTCAGGCAACTTCTATATAATCCTTATGTTTATAAAAGAATATATAATTAAATAGTAACACCTAAGAAGCAATGATGTACAAAACTTGAGAAGTTGATTAAAGAAAATTGAGAATGTGGCAAAAAATCCTCTTTCTCCCCTTCATCTAAGATCTTTTTTCCTCTTCGCTCAAATCAACAGGCTTTCTAATATTGTTACCATTTCTATGCCTAATTTTAATGCTGTAAATACCTACTCTAATTGCTTAAGATTGCCTGACCTATCCCAGCAGTGAAAGTCCAGGAGAGTGACTACTCTAGGGAGAAAAAAAGTAGATAATTCTGACCGTATAAAGTTCCAGTTCTTTGTAAAGGTCATAACTCTCCTCAGTGCTAAAATTTTACAGAAGGAGGTGCTGAAACATATTGTTCCAATAAATACAACCACTGGCACAGACTGCACCAAAGCCAAATTGAGATAAATTATACTGGCACAAACTAATCTTAAGCCCACATAATAAAAGATAAGATCTCATCATTTTAATGTTGTCCCAAACTGAAGATGTACCAAAGCTTGTAGTTTGCCATTTTTACCTATGATCTTATAATTCCTGACACCAAAAATGAAGTGCATTACACATTTGGTAACAGTGAAAAAACATTGTGCACATCTGGTATAAAAACCTTATTATAAACATTCCATAGTCCATTCCCATTAAAAAGGTAAAATATTTCTCATTCATTTATTATGTGCACTTGGACATGTGACATGTATTTCTCAAAATCACTCTGCAAGAGAAAAATTTGGAAAAAAAATCCCTTCCAAAATAGCTTGAAATATATTGCATAAAGCCAAAAAGCACTTTAAAAAAAATCAAGTTAAGAACCAGGTTTATTTAATTACTCAAAAACATAAATTTCATGTTTATATATAACTGAAGGAAATAAATAAAATGGTTGTAATGGAAGACAAAAATTACTGGGTAATTTTATATCTTTTCACAGTTATAATATATTTATAGCACTTTCTCTTTTAGATGAGACAAGTGAAGACTTGAGAAACAGAAAGGAATTTTGTCCTTAATCCTGCAAGTTACAAATCATTTTATCCTTAAAAGTTAAAAGCACACGAATGGGATTTTTTGGTTGTTTGTGGGGTTTGGGTTTTTTTGTGGTTTGTTTGTTTGTTTGTTTTTTATTTGTGGGGTTTTTTGTTTGTTTGTTTAATTTACTATTGGAGCAATACCCCTGAAATCATTAGGAGAAAATAACTTCAAAACCACTGGATTTAATTACTCCTAAAATTGCCTGCAATTTCTTATATCACCTCTCAGCCAGAATATCTTTACAAGCATCTTCTGGTATTATTGTCCTAAAAGCCTACACATTTGCAGGAGAACTCAACCCATAGGAACTGCTGGTGTGCAAGAATATCGTGACTAAGCCTCCAGCATCACAGAACATACAAAGGCATCACAGCTTTTTATACGTGCCTCAAAAATCTCCCCCTCAGCAATTACCACTGAACCAAATTAAAAATGCAAATATTTAACTGCTATCCTCCAGAACAGATCCACAGCATAATATTAATATGCTGAAAGAGTGCATTTAATACTTAGAATGTGTTCATTATAAATTTATGATTTGACTTTTTATGCGCATTGCATAGTGAAAAGAACACACCATGGCCACTGTGCTCAAAATCATACAGTTCTGTGCAGTATTTTAGTATTTGTAAAGTGACTTCTAAATAGCTATAAACAGCATTTTCTAGACATGACTACATGTAAAGTTGAACCATTTCATATAAGTTCATACAAAGCCCATAAGCCTATATTCTGCTTCAATATCCATTATATACTTTAGAAAGTAAAATAACTTCCCTGCTCTTCATCCAAAAAAACTTAATTCAAACCTAAGAATAAACCCTAGCCCTTTGCAAAGTTAAATTATAAAAATATTTTTCAACAGTATTATCCATACAAAACATCTATGTCGTTCAAAGAAGGATTTTAGAAATATGACTGAAGACATTCCCAAATCACATTTGAGTCTATATTTAAAAGGAAACTTATTTAGTACTTTTTTAATACCTTTTTAAAATTATTATTCTTAATTAAAAAAGATGAGTGGAGGCTTTTTAAAAATAACATTCCTTTTAAAACATGTATGTTTTAGAAGAAAACTGCTTAAAATATAAAAATAAGAAATTAATTTAGGATCTAAAGACATTTTTTACTCAAGCAACTTCTACTTCTTTCACTTTTCCTTTTTGATGAGGAAAACCTGAACAGTTTGGCTCAACCACTACACCATCTTCACCCCCAGACCTTTCATTTTTTATTCCATCACCACTACAAAGTACTGAATAGGAAAGAGGCTCTTCATTTTAGACTAACTTTTATGAAAAAAAATAAATAAAATTTAAAATCTAAGGGGAAGAACAGAAATTGAAAAAGGTTGAGACCATAACACTGAATTAAGAGTAGCTACAATACAGGCTGCAGGATATGGTAAAAGTAACCAACTGGGTTTTTTTCTTTAACACTCTATAATAGACTGTGATGTAGTGATTTCACTTAAAAATATGCTTTTCATGCAGAATGCTAATGTACTTATTAGTAGAAAATAGTTTAAAACACTGTCAATCAAATTATTCATAGATTAGGCTTCTGACTTCACATGTATATGTACCCAGACATATGCATGCTTTAAAGCTAGTCTTCCATATATGCTGAGTCACCATAACTTTTCCTGAAGTCAAAGGAAAACCTAGAAATTTAAGTACTTCTAATTAATATAACATTTTGTTACTACTACAAATAATGCTGTGGATGGTGGTATCTTGACTAATACCTCTAACAATTTATTTTGCTGAAAGATGTAAAAATAAATCCAGCAATCTCCTTTCTTTCCTCATGCAAGAGCCAAAAGGAAATTTAGTACTAAAATAGAAAACCGGGCAATTTATATGTTATGTTGCTGACCATAAACTTATTTATTTACCAAGTGAATGCCTGTTGGTTAAGGTAGTGAGAGATCTCCATACGATGGAGCAACATCGTTGGAACTATCTCTTTCACCACATCACTCCTACCCAAAAACTTAATAATTGAATAAAAACATTTTTAATCACGTAGAAAATGCAGCCAGCACTATTTTTTCAGAAAAAGAAACTCTTCAGCGTGGAGATCCAGTAGTGCTGAATTGAATTCGTAAAGATGGGAATTGAGTTTGCATCTAACTTCAAGCATGAGTAAATCTCTGTAGAGAAATGCAGTTGAAGCAGTTAATCCTGTTCATTCAGATATGCCTAACAAGCTTCTTATACAAGGACAGTGACCCTGTGGTGTGCGTTTCCATGCATACACGTGTGAACTTCCAAGAAGAGAGACTTTTGGTAGAGATAGTTAGGACTAACCCTATCACTGACTTTTACATGAGTCTCCTAATTAGGGATGAAAAAATGATGGGGGCAGGGGGTGGAGATAAGCTCATAAACCAAAACTCAAGACCAAAGGTGGATATTGCTTCTAAGTCAAGTAAAAATAGACTACTTCACTTAATTTCTGGGCACCGCTGAATAAAAACAAAGTGTACTTGGAAATGCCAGTAGCAAGCAGAGGATGCTGGCATTCTTGACACCTGTATAGACTATTAGTTACTCAAATGGGTTGAATTCATACCCTGAACATTTTCAGATATTTCAGCTTTTCAGAACACTGTCCTAAACTTTTTGGCAAAATAAATTGAAAATAACAGGTCTAATCAATTAACATTTTTGCTGAATGTTGTTATGGGCATTTTGGTGATACAGCTTATTTTGTAATATGTTAATATATAGGAGTACTGTAGCATAAAAGCATATACTAGTACAATCAATAGTTATCTAACTGTATTTTTCAATATCTGATCCAGAGGCAAAGTCATTACAAGTGCTCTTTCCTCTGTATATGAATTAATTTTCACCTAGGTTAAACAATTTTACATATTGCAACAGCAAATTAAATTATTATTTCAGAATTTTTCCTTAGAAGTTTCAGTTATGAAGACAAAAGAGTCAAACTGCTCAGGCTCAAGTTAATTTTGTGACACTAATTTTTCAGAACTTTTTCAAATATACTTGACATTTATCATATTAGCTAAGATCATTCAAGAGGATTTAAAGGAAAGTTGTAAAAATCTCTTGAGTACATATGCGGGGAAAAAAAAAAATGTTACATTCTAAATGAAAAGAAAACAAGAACAGTTAATGCTGTAAACTCGTGATGGTTCTGAGTCTTCAGAAGTAGAATATTTAATATATTGGCATGTAATCATCTTTCCTTCTGCATTTACTATCTAAGTAACTAAGGAGAAAGCTGTCCTGAATTCAGGCAGTCTTTGTCCAGTGTAAAAAAGCTGTTCTTCATTGTTGTGTACAGTTTTTGTTATGGTTTTATGTATGTTAGGATAGACTAAGAATAGCCTGTTTCTTTTCTTGTCTTACACTCTTCCTTCTTTTTCTCTTTTATAAAAGCAAACACCTAAGAACTAAATCAAATAAATCTTTTGTTTTGAGAAAAAAATTTCTTACTCCTGCCCTCAATTCCACTATAGCTGCATTGCTCATTCCCTCTATTCCTTTTTTACTCTGTGCATTACTCACATCCCTAAAGTTTAGGAAACCTCCTCATTTTCACAACCCCTCACACATACAGACCTGGAGAGCAAAGCCTGTGATAGCTGCTCAGGAGTGCAAATCAAGCATTTCATGCCCAAAGCTATTACACAGAAATGACTGTCTGGGGTTGCATCATCAGCATTACTGCTGTACCATGAAGGAGAAAAACAAAACAAATATTAATGGAAGTGATGGAAGGACAGCAATGAACACATAAAAACTTGTTAAATTGTTGCTGCGGATTTTCCATTGCCTCTGTGTTTAAGAGAGTTATGCAAATGGACAAAAGTATTGACATGCAGGTGTTTCATCTTGTATGTATTATCAGATTACCTATGAGATTTCAAGGGTTTGTCATACATGAGTGAGTCAGGTAATTAAACTATTTGTTGCAATAAAATAGCATGAATATTATAGAATCTATTCCTTCTCTCCTTTCAACTTTACAATAGAAATTTTAAACTATTTTAAGGATAAAGAATTTGACTACCTCACCCAACAGATTACAAGAACTTTCCGTTTTTCATTTTAAAAAGCTCAAGTCTCTACAAGTACAGCAAGATGCATCTGACAATCACAGCGTAAAACTCCTTTTTTTTTTTCTTTTAGGTTATATATCAATGATTTCTTGGAAATATATTCAATGGATTTATAGCTTTAATACATACATTAGATATTGAAGAGTTTCATGGCAGCATAGCTTTCCATTTTTATTTCAGATTTGATTAATACGTATTCCACAAGACCTACTAAAGAGAACGCACAGATCTTATTGAAAAAAATATTCAAAGAAGTGGTTTCAGTGAACACTTATGATTTCACCCCCTTTTTTTTTTTTCATTAAGTTTGACATTTTTGACACCATACTGTATTACAGGCTATTAGCCTAAAGCAATGATTGGGTAGATTAGATTTTTACTGAAATACAGAATGAAAAATGTGTGAAAAATTGAAATTACAAGCTTATCTTAGCAGGTTCTTTTCAGGGGATAGCTCCATCTTTGCTGTACAATGAAGTATAATAATTTAGAACCTGCAGCTTACATTGGTGTAAACTGAAAGCCATATCCAACATTCCTTGAAAGTGAAGACAACCTCTAGAAAACAGCTTTATTTAAGCAAATGTCCACAAAACATATATAACAGATGCTCCTTTTTTTTTTTTTCCCCTCCTCTTTCCTCTTTTACCTCTTCCCTGCCTTCTTACCAGGTCTGCTCCAACAGCAGCCCCAGAGTTCCCAAGCAGAGCTGAGTCCCTTTCCCTGCCCAGGTGGGACATGAGCAGCTCAGCCAGAAGAGCAGGAGGCAGCACTCTCCCTGCAACCCACTCACCCCCATTGCAGCCAGAGCCTCTTGCTTACAGGGGTGCTTGGGCATGTTCCTTCCCTTTATGCCCTTGAAAAATTCCCTTCAAAATGCCAATGTATTAAGCTAGCCTGTTGCCTTACTGCTCAGAAGGGTTTGTCAAATGGCTTATTCTCTGAAGAACCTATAGCAACTAAATTCTGTTGCATTTCATATTTATCATACTAACATGAAGAAAATGTGCTAAAATATTCATATATAGTAAATACTATACAATAAATTAGGATAACACAAAGATAACATTTTCTGACTACAAAGAGAGAGTAGACGTGATAGAAATGTATAAAAATATATAGGTATATATCCATGGGTTTTTTTGCATCATGTGTGATTTTAATAAGGGAAAATGAATCAGTTGTTGATGGATTGATACTACTTTAAGAAAGCTGATAAAATGACAATGATACAGCCACTGATCCACCCCTCTACCATCTCATAATAATTTTCATTATAAAAGCTGACTTGCTTTAACTTCATGAGGGGCATAACTGCTACTCTTTCTGTCAGAGTATAAAGGAACTCTCATATATTTTAAGCTCTAAGTTATAATCAGCATACTTTAATTCAGTATATTTATAATTTGCATTATTACAAAGTTAACCTACTTTCCACTGCAGAATAAAAACAATCTCTCTAACTTCCAGAAGGTGGCTACAGAAACTCCATGTTACCCTTTATTTTGAACTATAAAGGAGAATCAGTCAGCAGCCCATATCCTGGTCTACAGAGTCAGAGTGAGGATGCTGCCATGCTAGGCAGGATATGGCAGATGGAAGTACAAGGTAGCACATCTACATTTCCAGGCAAGGTAATTTTTAATTAATCTGCAATTTATGAAACTCTCCATGCTCCCAGGAGTGCTTCCAGGGAGCCTTTGCTGGCTAGTATCTGGGGAGGTAAAAAAATGCCTCCCTTGGTGTACTGTGCCTGTGGCATGACACTGCAGACTCTCTATAGGATAGAGAGAACAAGCTCATGGGGAAGAAATGAATACCTAAACCAAAATATCAAATAGCACTGCACTAAAAATTAAATAACAAATTTGAAAGGGACTTCAGACTAAGGAGTTTGAATAAAAGTTGTACTGCACTAAAGGTGAGCAGACACACAGCACTATAATTAGGCATTTAGCAACAAAACTCCCCTTCTACAATCAAAGATAGCAGCTGCTATTTGCTTTTAAGTAAAGAGCCTACTTTCCTTGACATGATATTTAGTTCTAACCTTTGTCTGAGCTAGTTATAAGGTATTCACAAAATTGGTGTTACCACTTTAAACAACACGGAGAAGGAATGGATTTTTAAGTAAGTAGTATCTCTCATGTTTTTTTCAATTAATTTTAAATGTACTTAGAAAAATGTAAACATTATGCTTCAAAGAGTGCTTTTCAGGAGAAGAAAAATACTCTCCAACACAAGTAAGAATTGCTATTATGCCAGATTAGATCAACTGTCCACCAAATTACCCATGACAGTAACTAATGCCTCACACAACATGGTTTTTTTCTGTTTCTAATCCAGAAAAATGACCTTTGTAGCTCCACCATCACCTCAAAACTGACCTTCATTATAAATCCTTCTTCTTCTCCCTTTCCTCCCATATTTGCAAAATTTTTATTCTCTCACTGCAATTTGATCTATAACTGCCCTGCTGACTCATTCTTGCATTCCTCATTTGTTTGACTGAAGCACTTAGAATTTCAGTATCATTCCCGGGGATTGGATTATAACATGTAGAGAATACTGCTACTCCTTTCCTTAGAACAACAGATTGAGTCCTGAACTATTCTCACTCGGATTCTCTTCACTAGTCTCACACTCATTACTTATTTCTTTTTCATATATTTCCACTGTTGTCAATATATGAATGTCTCCCTCTGGATATATGCCATCTGGAACAGCATTTTTGCATTGCTTTGCCTCATCAGCTTCAGTTTCTATTAAAATCTCCTTAAAATCAGAATTTTAAAATATAAATATATTTAATATGAACATTACACTTTAATTAAAGCAATAAACTCTCTTCGCTTCCTGTCCAAAAATTACGCACTGTTAATTTCAAAACCATGGCCAACTTCAAAGTGTTATGCCTAATACTTCTGAGTTAGTAAAATCCACCAAAAATAAAACCTAAAGACAGAATTCAATTTGTAAATACTGTCTCATACAGTTTATGTGCACAGAAGTACAAGTGTACACATTTATCTATGAGTCAAAGAAAAAAGAATTCGTCCGTCTCATAGGAGAAACAGGAAAAAAATCTAACCAAACCAGCTTAATTCCTTTAAAATATTTCATTTGTTAAACCTGTGAAGAATAAAAAACAGGCTGATAGCCTGTTTTTGCAGCAGACAATCTTCTGGTTCCAAGCGAGTGACTGGAACACTGTTTTATCTCTGCACAGGAGACAGAAGACATCGCTTGGTGAGCAGAAGCCAGTGTCAACATCTAGAACATCTTGACAACAATTTACAGAACAGCATCTAATCAAAGAAACATTGGAAAATTCGGAACAATCCAAGGAGTTACATAAAAATGGTCAGGATATGAAATATTTTACATGTTACTAATAAACTGCAGGCTATAAGAAATGGACTTTGCAATGTATCTTTTATCTTCAATCTGAATTTAGGCTTTGCAGAGTGAATTATCCAAATAACATCATAGAATAGGACCATTTTCCCTCTCATCTGCATGCTTCTCAATCAAGTGTATTTTCTACTAAATTGCAGTCCAAGTTTCATCTGTTTTTCCTAAATACTAAATGTATTCCTGTATGGTCATGTGCAAAGCGCTCCACTCTCACACGTACCTAACTAAATAAACTGAAAGCACTGTACAGACATTTGTCTGCTTTGCTGGAGCATAAACAGAGATTTTTTTTTTTTTTTCAGAAATGTTTTTGTCATTGTGTAGCATCCTTGGTAATATCTGATAGATACTGTAGCTTTCCACAGCGTTCTGTCATTTCAGCTGCTGTAGATTTCCAAGGAGGAACAGATTCGAAGAGTAATGACTATCAGAAAAGCTATTAGTAATAATAGTCATGTTATACATTAACCAAAATTATATTTTAATACATTTAATAGTATTTTCTTTATAAATTAAAGTCAAAGAAGGTGCCTAATGAGATTTGTCTAAGGTTTTAATTAAAAATAAACAAACAAAACACAAAATGCTGATGAGGTACTCAAGTTATACACAAATTCACTTAACAATATGGTACAATTTGAGGGGGAAAAACAAAATAAAGGAAAAAAGAAGCAGCCTGATAGCCAGATATACAAAAACTTTTAAAAGATGTGAATACCTACAGTTCATGGAGACCAGTTATTGCTGACATCTTGAGAACCCTCTTTGATTATCTTTTAATATATTCAACAAAATAGGGATAGGGAAAGGGCTAAGGTGGCTCAGAGTCACAGGGTAGTGTCAGTACCAATTACATTTGATGATCAGTGTGAAAGATTATTCTGTAACAAGGCTCCAGTTTCAGCTTCTCCGTAACTAAGAGCACTCCAGGCTCCCAAACCACAGCAAAAGACCTTGAAAAGTTCTGAAGAAAACTTCATATAGTAACCTCACAAACCTCACTCAGGGGTATGAGTGACTTCATTTCTCAGTTATTCTATGTGCAGTACCTCTTAGTGTCAGGTGTTTCTATATCTCAACCAAATGAAACCAGTTTATCTAAGCAATACCAGAATAGAAATTTGAGAAAAATACAAAAGGAAGGCAGATGCCACAAACTGCTTCAGTATCACATGCTGTCAGTTCCACGGTATATTTATGTAACACAACTTCACACAGTAAACAGTACAGTTTAGATGGAAAAGGTATGCATGTTTATAGATTGGTCTAACCACAAAGAATATCTCATCTTCACTGGAAATTGGACATAGTGATACCATACCACCTTACGAGACACAAAAATGTGCCTAAAGCGATATATGATTCTAAAAGTTTTCTTCTTTTAAAATCACCCATTTAAATCAAAGGTGAGGTGTTGATACAGCCTTCAGGATTTCTATCTTGAAAATATTCCAGACATTTTGTATGCCATGCAAATAACCCATTATTATACAGTCCATAGAGTTCAAAGTAACATTCCTGAAACAGGTTTATGACAAAAACGATCTACTTAATAGAATAAGTGGAATTTTGCATTTGTTCTTATTCATATGTTCCTAATCAGGCATTCACAACAAGATCTACATCTAACAAGACACTGCAGTTCAGCCTGGCATCATAACAGCCCAAGTACAAACAGAATAATGCTTTAGAAAATAATATTGACAAATAGTTAGCAGTCAGTAACAATTCTAACACTATTGTTTGGCTGTTCAAAGTTAACAAGCCCCAGTAAATTGGGTGGTATCATCTGAATCATTCCAACATTTGCTATTCACAGGATGGTAGGGGTTGAAAGGGACCTCTGGAGATCATCTAGTCCAACTCTCCTGCCAAAGCAGGTTCATCTAGAGCAGGCTGCACAGAAATGCGTCCAGGTGAATTTGAAAGTCTCCAGAAGACTCCACAACCTGTCTGGGCAGCCTGTTCCAGTGTTCTGTCACCCTCACAGTAAAGAAGCTCTTCCTTATGTTTACGTGGAACTTCCTGTGTTCCAGTTTGGGTCTGCTGCCCCTTGTCCTACCACTGAGCACCAGTGAAAAGACACTGGTTCCATCCTCTTGACCCCCCCACCCTTTACATATCTATAAACATTGATAAGATCCCCTCCCAGTCTTCTTTTCTCCAGACTAAACACCCCCAAGTCTCTCAGCCTTTTGTCAGAAGACAGATGTTCCAGTCCCCTAAGTTTTGTATCCAGTTCCCTGTCACTCTTGAACTGGGGAGCCCAAACTGGACACAGTACTCAAGATGTGGCCTCACCAGTGTAGAGTAGAGGGGGTGGAGAACCTCCCTCAGCTTGCTGGTCACACTCCCCTTAGTGAAACCCAAATTCTTATTACTCCTGTCAGTGTAATCAGAGAAAAAAGTGCAGAGAAATTTGAGCTCAGTTTCATGGTGTAGATCACACAGATGACTATGTCTTCACTAAAGCAAAATCCAACATATATATGCAATATGGCCCTTTGAAGCCAAAAGATGTACTAGAAGTCTCTTCCTGTCTCTCCTCACTATATTGTTCCCAAAGCTCTAACCACTGATAAAGACAAAAAACCTCCAGTCCTGACCATATAATTACACATTTACTTTTCCCGTATATTGTGTTAGACATGGTATGATATAGCATATGGGAACAGTTACAGAAGAAGAGTGTCTAATGGTGTCTATTTTTAAATATATTAACACACACAAACAATAGCAAAAAAACACCCAACTAATTTTAACCCACTAGGGCCCAGATGTACCTATTTACTTTCACTTGATTTTTTTTACCCCGTTTTTTTTTAAACTCTATTTTTTAATATCCAGTCTATTTATTCCACCATATGAATGCACATCAGTTCTTTTTTTACTTCCATTTATACCTACAATAATGAACACTGAACACACTTACATAACATCTGCAGAGCTAAAGCATGTAACAGGATCATATCTCCTTTTTTTTCTAAAGGGGGATCCAACCTCTATATGGCCAGTAAATTTTATCTAAATACAGAAAAAAAATTGTGTCAGATTGGAAGAATGATTTCATAATTTTGTACCTCTAGTGCTTTTTCTGACCAGTGTCTTTAACATTTCCAAATAAAAACCTTTTTCTCTCTCCCTTCCCCCCCCCCAGTTTTGGGGTTTTGTTTCTTTGGTTGTTTTTTTATAAAGCAATTTAAATGTATTTGGATGTGGAAATGTTGAATTTTTACACTGATGTGTGTGGTATGAAAGCTCGTTATCTCCACAGTGCACTTTAGAAGTTATACTTAAACCTTCTCTCTGTGAATAGCAGTAGGTGCACAAAAATAAACCTCTTTGCAGAGATTTCAAGTAAGTCCCTGTTTGCTTTATACCCTACTTGTGGTCTCTAAGTGGAATTGCCTTCACTAGACTGCTTGCCTTGTGCTACATGGTAAGCAATTAATTGGAAATGGGTAACTGTTACTTCTTGATTATTCTGCATTCCTTTCTCTGGACTAAAGGAGATGGAGAGAAAAACAGCCATGACCAAATGGCATTTCTCAGCTACAGAGGGTCAGACCAGCCTCCAAATGACTGTTCTTAATGTTGTCTTCAGCCTGCCTTACTGTGTACCCACAGGTTCTAATTATGAGTATACGGGACAACAGTCCATATTTCTGTGATGTGAATTATTCTAAGAATTTTTACCGGTCAATTATGTCAACTTCACTAGAAGTGGATTGCCCTTGACAGCCTATGCAAAGGAAAAAGGAAGGTGTTAGCTACTTCTTTTGGAGTGACTGCGACACATCCTCATCACAAAGGGGATCACATCTAGCCAGGGTTAAGTAGGAATCTTGATTCCATATTACTTTCTCAGCTCAGTTACTAATGACTTAAATGAACTTAAGAGAAAACTGCTTCTTCTCACCCCCAAACCAAACCAAATTAAGAAGTGCAAGCGACCTTTGTAGAGAAAGGTACAAACGATGCAACTCAATTTATCAGCCTAATCCACATCACTTGAAAACTGATGAATAATGTGTGGTAGTTCAACAAGGAACATCTACTATAATTACTTGCTCATGAGCTTCCCACCAGCCAATAACTGTTTGTCTTAATTGACAGTGTGTACTCCTCAAATAGCTAAACCTTCCTGTTTTGATAAATTGATTCCATTGACGAACCCTTTGTTAACATCTTACAGTAAATCCAGAAATTACACATTAGTGGGATATGAAGACAAACAGCAATATACCCCAAAATAAAAATCCTAACTGTCCAAAGCACACAAAAGCAAATTACTATATATCATTATTTAGAAGCTATGGATTTTATTAACATCAGTTACCTCCCCCTTCAAGATTCAATTCAGGGACAGTTCCTATTAAATAAGATTACTTTCTCTTGCGGTCCTTATGGCAAATATGCAGCTACAGAATCAAGAGCAGATTCTAAATGGAGGTGATAGAGGCAATAAAGACTTGTAATAAGGTCTGTATCAGAAAGAAAAACACTCAGTCTTCCATACAAAATAAAAACAGAAAAAAACCCGGCAGAAATCACACATCTATCTGTCCTGAACAGTACCAGCCTTTGGTCATCCAGAAGAGTACAGAATTCTCAAGAAACACACAAATAAAAGTTTCAGTATCAAGAGAATACAATATTCAAAACTTCTCCTTTAGGGCATACTCATTTCTTAATGAGAGGAGCTTTCACACACTTCCTTCCTTCTCAGGAGAGAACTCCAGTAACAAACTGCTGAGCCACCATAACAAAAGCTGTTCAGAAATACAAATTCAGTAAAAAGAGATAAGCCCTGTCTACAGATAAAATTTTATAAAATACTGGATTACAGAACAGTCTATTTCAAGATCTCCATGTGTTTAAATACAAATATTTTAGAGACTAACAGAAGCTATCCACAGATTAACAACTTGCAAGATTTTCTTATGATATGTCCCAGTCTCAGATAGCAAAATTAGTACTAGTAAATTTACTGAAAATATTTACAGCATGTGAGCTTTAAAGCATGCTAATGTACCTATGTTTTTTTGTGTTAACTGCTTTTCTTTCATAAAAAGCTATAAAAAACTTTTGGCATATTTTTGGTGGGGATCTTTAAAGTGCTGACTTTATTGTAAGATTTTCAGTAGGTCTATGAAAAGTTCATGAAAAAAAAAAAACCCTCTGACCAATGCCTTATGATAAAAGATTTTATGGGTTTATGTTCTCTCATCTGAGAATTATATTAAATGTTTAGAATTAGAAAACATGCCACTTTCTTGACCTTAATTGTTACACATTTTTAGCTATTAAAGCTTTCTGATATTTTCATTACCTCCTGTCTAATACTATCCCACCTAGCTAGCTTTGCAACACAGTATTGTCTAAAGTCTTTGTGCCTTGGGGAAGGATTTTTAATTTCATATTGTTTGTTTAGACTTTAATGAGATTCTTAAAAGAGCAATTCCTTGGATTGTAATAGAATCCCAATATAGATGTGACTGGTAGAAAGCATTTTGACACAACTAGCTCTGCAGAAAGAGAAATTTATGTTCACAAAAGTAGACTAGGTCATAAAACGTAGAAGAAAATGATGCAGCAATGGGCAGTCACACATTATATTAAAAGTGTAACATGACAAGATATTAAAAAAAAAGGAAGATACTTGAAAAATAAAAAGATAAAAAAACCAACCAAACAAAAAAACCCACAAAAAACAAACCCAAACCAAACCAAACAAAACTCAAAAAAACCCCAAAACACCACACCAAAACAACAACCCACCACAAACCCAAAAACCATCAAAAGTACTACTAGGATAGGAGTCATATTTTAAAATAAGATTGCTTTAGCCTCCCTCCTTTTCAAAGGGCTCTTTTCAAAAACTTGAATAATGACAGCTAGAAGTTACAGGATCCACAAGAAAAAGAAAGATAAATGTCTTGAAAATCTGCTAATGAGAATTGTACTGGAGTCTATGCTAATAACTTAATGTAAAAAAAAAAAAGGCCTCAAATCTTGACTTTATTTTTTTTGCCATCTTCTGTGAAATAGATTATTTCTCTAGTAAGTATCCTGTGTCTATGTCCAGAAGCAGAAAATACTTCGTACTGAGCAAATCTGCATATCAGGAAAGTAAAACAATGGCTTAGTAGCCACAATATACTTTTTAGGCATGCTTTTGCAAATATAAGTATCTTTTGAGGAAATAGAAATATAGAGCGTGCTGGAATAGTTAGAACACATATTAATTTACAAAATGTATCTAATTCCATTTACTTTTATGTATTCTTTAGTATACAATATTTAATCTTAGAAAAATTAAAAAATTTCACAAACCTGAAAGAGGCCACCAGTGGACTCAGCATGACTTGGCAAGCCTATAGAAACAACCAATATAAACATTAACTGCTGTGATCAAATCCATGTTCACTCTCTCATGGAACCCTCAAAAGGACAGAAAGCATAGCAAAAGATGACCAGATTACTCTAAAAGCTAAAGATCCCTATAGCAAAAGGAAAACCGTATCTGGAGGAGTAGTGGGAGAGAGAGTACAACCAATTGTTTGTACTTAACTCCTAAGTTCCAGATGATTTTCGGAGTGCTTTAAAAAGGAAGCCATTTTTAAAGATAATTGTAAGTATTTTTATTCTCCTCCAATATATCTTATTTTTAGTAATTATTACTATGTATCTATACTACATTATTATGCGTTATGACAGGAAGAGTTTAAATCATTAAAGGAATAGAAGACATACAGTTTCCCTTTCTGTTCATTATTGAAGAAAGTAATGTAACATTCTCATTTGCTCTTCTCTCTCGACACTCTCCTTTAGTTTGTTTTTAAAACTTAACAGTTAACCAGCTTACCAAAATGACAAACTAGATTTAACTAATATAAGCTAAATTTCTAAACCATAGATTTATCGAAGTAATTATATTACCAAAATGTACCAGAAAGATATGTAAATACTTTAATTATTACCCAGTACAGATTTAGCAAATTCCACATGAATACACTTTTGCTTTATTAATTTTCAGCTGATAGCTCATGACAATACTTGACTCAGACAGGAACTTTACATAGCCTTCATAATGCTTCAAACAAAACTAAGGAACATGCAGCACACACAACTAGGGACAGGCCTGGAGAAATTATGAACTAATTGGTTAACTAGCCTGATAATATAGTGCATGCTTCTTCCCAGCTCAACTTTCACTGCCTTTTGAGATAAACAGCAAGTTGCAAACAAAGAGAAAGAGGAAGGAGTGAAAGAGTCAGAGCTAGTTTATTTGCAAAGTCATTCTTTAAAAATGCTTTCAGCGCCAAAATATCCACATATAGTTCATCTGGGTTGTAGATTAAGTGCACCACAGATGCTGAGATATTAGACCTGGCAGTTTGCAGAGGCATCCTTGGTCCAGCAGGATGGTTTAGCAGAGCCATGTACAGATTTCTGAGCCAGGTCAGCAGTGCAGCTGCTTATGGTATCTCTTTAGCCGACTCTGGGGAGCTCCGGGTTCCTATTAGCCACTGCTTAATCCCAGGCAAAACATGGCCCTGCAAGGCAATGCACCTGAGTTAATAAGCCCCTTCTGGATCCAAAACGCTGAGGAACAGGGGGTTGAGCCAGCGGGAGCCAGCCTGGGTCCTGTCAATGTGGAACAGAGCCAGCACAAATAAGCTGGGTCCATATGATGGCTTTCATGCTGTGCTGTGCATCCCAATGGTATGGGTATTTTCAAGGTTTTTTCCATTATCCACCATTTTCTTGCTGTCTGCCTGGTGTGCCACATTAGCCTGGCCCTAAACCAGCACTCTGTGAGAGCAAAAAAATGAAAAGGTCTCCTACACTTGTAATTGGACCGCTCATGGCATTAAGAAATAAGGATCTGGATATAAAAACAAGTAGAGGGTTTTTTTCCTATGATTATGTCTTTCAGAATTTTAGAAGTTGTTCCTGCCTGTAGCATCTGTCTAATACCATTTAAAAAAATAAAATGTGTAACACTCTAATGTATGAAACCTATGAATGACATTTTCATTACATATTGCACTTAAAGTTATCCCTATGATAAATTAATTTATATGAAAGATGCCCTGCTGAATCAAAATTTGTGTTGCAGGTACAGGTTTGTGAGGAAAGATGGATTTTGGAGAAAAAAGTACCAGAGTCTTCTCACTTCTTGATAATAAAATACTGTTAAAAACCTGCCATAACTTTTGATTTGTTTATCTGGGGGGAGGAAGTGGTTTTCCTTCACTGGAGTACAAATCTTGAGGTAATTACATAAGATATGCCAACTCATCTTTAAAATTTTATAAGCCTCTGAGTTAGAAACTTTTTTGTTGTTGTTGTTGAAGTTTGTCTAATTAATTCCAGGAAATACAATTATTTTTAGAATATATTTTAGAACCGATATATTACTTCTGTAAATAATAAGCAAATTTATATTCTATCCCAATAAGGAATTAATGTACTTCACGTTTCGCTGCTCAGCACTCATATTTTCATCATGGGGTGGTGCTCAGGTAACAAACAGTAGTTGTATTTGACAGGGGAGTAATGAAATCTCAAGACCAGCTAATCCCTATTACAAATAAGAGCATACAGACTTAAATAGAGCATTATAGAATATGCACTATCTATATTGGTGGAAAACCTTTTGAAAGGTACAAACACGAATCATCTAAAAATGCAACAAAGCTGAAGAGTTAAAAAAAGCATTTTCTTTCCTTTCTCCAGAGTGTTGCATTAAAATTAATATGATATGCAAATACAACAAATAAGCAATATCAATATATACACTGATGAAGAAAATATGACCATTTATGTGCAGAAGATGAAATCTCAATATTAAGGGTAGACAACACAGTTCTACAGAACACAAGCAGATGAGGAATGACAGAGCAAACACTGCAGACTCCAGCCTTACGTTAGCCTTCCATTTCCCCTGGAATTATTCTGGAGATTTCAAGTTATCATAAATATACTGGGCATATAGCTTTCTTCTTGTCTGTAATACGTCTCATATTTTATCCTTTTTCTGATTTTTTTAAAAAATATTCAAACTGTTATAACCTTGCTAGTCTCAACCCTTCAATCTATTGTCAAAAAAAAACCCACAAAAAACAACACACAGAAAATGGGCAATACACTTGTAAGCACTGTCTACTTGTCCTCGGAAGAAAAAACATCTGACTTTTCTGATTGTTGGACTATATATAAAAATCAGTCAACACAAGTAGCTCTTTTTTCCTGCAAAATTTATGCTGCATATCGAGAATGCTGTCTGACATGTTATCTGCAAAGCAGAAATCATAAGCATGTGTCTTACTCCGAATTTATTTCACCAGTACAATTTTAAGTACCTTCATTAAGTCTTCAACAGGCAATTTCCATCCGAGGGGCAAAGCTCACCCCAGAAGTCAAGAAGCACTCCTAGATGTTTATATACAAACTCTCTGTCATGAGGTCTTTTTGAGTAAAGTAAAATTTCAGAATACCTTAGAGCCAGAGAAGACAATTACAGTCTGCATGGACAGCATGTAGAACACATAGTACAACTAGTACATATGGGATGTTATGTCCCCTTGCTTGATAAACTGTGTGTATGGAGTTTCTTTAGCCTATGCAGTGAACTAACTTCCATTCCTGAGATGGTCTGTAACTCTCTTGTGCCGCCTGTCCAATTTCTTAAAGTCTTTTCTTTTTCTTTTTTAGAGCAGATACTAAAATTAAATATGACAGTGACTGTTTTAGTAAAGTTAACTTAAAAAAAAATCAGTATCGCCTTCCTAATTTCCATGTACCATCCTTCAACTCGTACATCATATCATACAGCTATATCGGAGGATCACAATGGGTTATCCAGCAGAAAGCTAACAATCTGCCATATCAGATTAAATTCTTGACTGAACTCTCAGAGTAGTCCAGAATAGAAGGGAAAGACTACTCAGACACCTGAGAAATTTCTTTCCTTTACTGTTATCTATACCCTTTATTGCCTAGCCATGGAAAAAATGCAAGATGTGGCCTTTTGTTCTTAGTAATTGTTTTACTAAAATGCTGAGACCGAAACTTTAGATCTCTGCTCAGGTCTTCTGTGTCTCTTCTCCTACCCCATCTCTTTCAGTTGCTCTACATTAGGTTGTCACCAAAATGGCAATCATGTCTCCATCACCTCCCCTAATTCATCTATTGTGAAAGCATTTACTCAGCTGAAGCCAAATTGCAAAGCCACATACGGCACCTCAGGGTTTGCCTAGAGCTTTGGAGCATCTGCCTACATCATGTTCCTGCAGGACAGTTACAATGTGCATCCCCCAAACTCGAGTGCTTGCTGACCACTGCAGCTTGTTAGGGATGCCTTCCCAGTGCTTGGGTCTCAGTTTTTCATCCTCAGAAGTATCTATATACATTGCTTTGTTCAGATTCACTTCCTCCTTAAGAGGACAAAATTGCACATTATCCTGGGGTTTAGGCAACAAGAAAAATCTGTTAAGAAAATTACTGATGACAAACTATGTGGGCCACATGAACTATTAGTGATTTCATTTTTGGCATATGTTAATAAAGTTACAAGATTGCTTTGCCTAGATAGACCAATCCAAGACTTCAATCTTTCTGACTACTGCAAATAAATGCAGTGTGTAGGGTTTCCAACTTCCACAGTCTTTTCTTATAGCTTTAATTTTCATTTGGGTTTACACAGTTTTCTAGATACCTTTATCATTTGTGAATATATATAATTTACATTAAGAAATACAATGAGATCAGTTGCTTTTAAACATCCATGTCTGCCACAAATAAATGCATGATAAAAGATCTTGACTCACAGTTCACTAAAAATTAACTATGTGATGGTCCATTTTTTTCTTCTCAGTCAGCCCTTGTTTTTCATGTTATGTCTCTATGTTAGAATCACACTAATCTACAGGAAACAATCTACTGGTATGAAAGCCAGTGATTAAAAAGTATCAAAATATACTTAGCCTTGAAGGAAAGATGAAAAAAATTACCTTCATTTTCTGATTTCCTAGAAATGTGTGTATATATATATTAAAAAAAAAAAAAAACAAAAAAAACCCCACAACAACAAACCAACAAAAAACCCAAAAAACCCAAACCTGTACAAAACATATAAAACAGTATTATCGTATAATTAGGAGGAAAAAAACCCCAACTGACTGAGGCTGCTTTTCAATTAAGGCGTATTATATGTGGGAGACTACTGACAATGTAAATCCCTGCAGGGAGGGATTTATAAGAAGTTCCCATTACAGCCCATTGTATACTACTCTTCACGCAGAGAAGGATTTCATAGTTGACATAAAACTGAACTTACTTTTGGCTGCCACCGGGGTAAGTGGTAATTCAACATAAGTGACAGTTTATTTGTTTGTTTAGTTTGTCAGAAAGGTACAGGCATATTACCTACACTGTGAAATATAGGAATTATGCTTCACTATTACACACAACTGAAGGTCACAGCTCTTTTAAGTAAAAGCAAATACAAAACACAAGCACAGGTTAAAGAATGTGTAACCGACTAATGGATTTTGTTAACGGCATTTTCTCATTTGCAATCTTTATCATAACCATCAATTATAATTTGTTCAAATGATCTCAGGGTTGAAGAGTATCTGGCAAACATTTCCGCCAGCTCAGTGAACTCATATGAAACCACACTTTCTTCTTGCATCAGATAAAGGAACCCTGGATAAATGGAACTCAACCACTGCCTGTTGAATTAAAAAAATATGGGTCTGAAGGATAAGATTTGCTATGTTTGTACCACACTAACAAAGCATTTAGGTATGCGCCACACTTACAAGTAGGTCTTACTGATGTTTGCAGAGAGAGGCATGGCAATGAGGCTTCAACTGACTGCACGGCATGGACACCAACATTTCCCCTACAGAGATTTTAATTTCATTTATTCACTTCATTCTTGTTATTCATAGCCTTGTACTGAAGGGCAAAATGCTAATAGTAGTGGGAATGAGAGTCTAAGACTGAAACAAAAAGGCAGGACTGGCTGCTCAAACTTTGAAACTGTTAAATGTACTACTTTTTTTTTTCCCCCTGTTTTCTTTTGCCTGGTCTTCTGATGGTTTAAGAGCACACACTTCCTGTAACATGGAAAAAAGTTAGGTTTTGCTAATCTGTCTTTATCTGGACCACTTAATTCTCACCATCCAATCAAGCAATACACTAACAATGAAAGATCATTTCTGAAGCAAACCTAAAACTGCTTTTCTTCAGTCCTCGTGAATATAACATACCGCACAACAAATGTGAAGGTTAGAACGTGATGCTTACTCATTCTTTTTGGACATTAAATGGATTGTTTAGTTTATATGTCAGTAGCATCACATACTCTATCTCTTCCCTCAAGCTTTTGAAAGACTTCAGGCAAAACTAGACTGACAAACTTCAGTGAAAAGACTGTAAAGTTGTCATCTTTTCCAAACTCTTCTTCCATTATAGAAATGGCATAAAGAAAACTGATATTCCCTTGAATCTAAAAAACTAAAGTAACCCTCTCCAAAAAGTGTGAGGGAATGAATTACGAATCAAAAATCCTGCATCTGCACATTTCCTCCTAAACAAAAGAACTACAGAATAATCCATTACAGATGATGCCATTATTATCAATTTAACATGAAAGGCACCCAGACACAGAAATGACAGATGGGCAACAGTACCTTTAAACAGAGTTACAATACCCTATTGTGTTTCAGAAAATAAGTGAAAATACTTCCTATCAATGTCATTTTTACCTGTAAACATATGTATATCTAATTATTATTTACTGACTTCACAAATCTATAATCCAGGTAATGACAGCACTTCAGATATTACAGGTAAAAAATACTGGGTCATAATTTTGCAGTGCCTTTTGGAACATCACTTAAGTATGAAGCTTCTGATCATCTACATCGCCCGTCTCTTAAAGGGAGGGTCACTGTGACAACCACAACTGATAAATCAGGGGAAGGCTACAAAGCAGACAGCTTTCATAATTCTTTTCAGAGTCAAATAGCCAAGACTGAAAGACAGCAAATGGAAATATCAGAAGGAGAAAGGGTTTGTAACTGGCATCTGGAAGACAGCATTTTCATCCTGGCATGAGTTTTTGTAAAGGGAGTCCCATAAAAGCTACAGTCATGTATCACACATAGGCACACAGATGGCATGTTGAAGAGTACCTTTTCTCAACAGCAGAGTAGGGTGATGAAGAAATGGAAGAAATGACACCTAGCACCCTAAGAGGAGCAAACACATATTTCCATTGCAGTTACCTGGTTAAAGCACAGAAGAAAGATATTTTTTTTTTTCCACTTAAGGAGGAATTTATGAAGTCACCCTGAGGAATTTGAGATGACTTTGGCAATACAATCAACCTTCTGGTCACTGTTAAACAACAGAAGGAGAATTCTGATATCTGCAAGAAGGAAATGGGATGGTAAAAAAATTAATTACATAACATCCTGAAAGTGAAGCTTTCAAAGTTGCAATGTGGATTTCAAAGTCTCAAGGTGAAATAGAGACACTAGTCCTGTCGCCTAAGAAACTGCTATTCTTTCCTGCAGGGAGCCATATACATTAATGCAGTGTCCAAGGCTGTGACTGGATGAGCGTCCACCACAATACCCATTCTCTCAAAACAGGAAAGGTTCTTTATCCCTCTCTGAAGCACACAGAAATGCACTGCAGGTTTCACAGCATTCTCCACAGTGGAATCAAACCCACCTCACAGACAATACTAAGAGATCTTCAGTGCTTGCAGGTACACTGGATAGATGACCATTATCATCACCCCACTTGGAGACATTAGATGAAAATGTACTCAAGCAACAGCCCTGTCCCAGTGGGGTGTGCTGTTCCTTTGGATTCTGCAACAATGCTTAGATGCTAAGGACAAGAGCAAGTCAGTGGCAGAACAAACAGCGCATGGCCTCCTGACAGGAATAGCCTGCAGAAACCCTAAGAGCTTGCAATAAAGACACAAATAACAGTTTTAGTGCACACTGCGAGAAGGAAGCTTCAAAACCAGCTCAGAGGACAGAGGAGATGTAGACATTGATTTCTGTTCTGAGAAGTGTTATTAATATGATAACTCATGGCACACAAATGGATTTTTTAAGCATCGAAAAAAAATGACAAACAACACTGAAATTACAAGTTAAATTCACCATCACCTGGTGATATACTTTCCCTTTGACAGTCAAAGAACATTTCAGTATGACCCAAATACAAAAAGCCAACAAAATATTTTAATATTTTTGAGTTTGCCTTAGTTGAATGCCTGGAAAACAGACTACTCTGGGCATTTGACAGGTGACAGAGGTGAAGGCAATGTAAGGTTCTTTGCAGACTATAATGACAAAGCTGGCACATAAAATAGGTTTAGCAAAGAGAGAAATTGACCCATTGAGGAAGCAGAGACTCGTCTGCAAGTCAACCTGCTAATAAAGTAGTCAAGAAAGCTCCGAGTAAGTTTATGCTCTGTCCATTCAGGAAATTGGCACACTGACATTCTATCTGGGATCATCAGTGCAAAAGTAGAGTGCCATCGAGGTCAATGATTACACATATGCATAGCAGCTGCACCATCATTCTTAATATTTGTTTCCCAGCATAGGAAAAATTAAACTATACAATAATAAGAGAACTGTAGACCTGTAAGAGGTTAAAATTACAAAAATGTCTGTTGTTTTTAAAGCCTAAACCAATCAAACAATCATTGCATTTTGAGTGTACAATAATAAACTGGTGATTTAAGCTATTCCATATACATATTTTAAAGAATTTTGATATTAAAAATAAAAAGTAATTAACATAAATGCAGCAGCGATTATTTTCTTGACTCTTCACATTTACCATAATAATTTATGATGAGACTCAACAGTGAAAAGTAACAAATATAATCTCATTTCATTTTGCTGATCAACAGCAATCAGGTAATGTGCTATTATACGAGATACAATCAATATAACAGTAAATTTCTATAGAGATGTTTATTGCTACTTACTCGGTACTTCTATTGATATTTTAAATGTATAATTAGAATAATGACTCATTTGCCTTTCATCATAAAAGCAGAAAGCTTCAGTCCTTGGGTTTATACTTCCAGATGTAAAAGCTATAACTTTGTTCTGACAGAACTTCTAGAAAGAACAATTTCCCCACCCACTTTACTGGGACTTGAAATTGCTCCAAAATACTACCCTTTAAAAAGTGTTCAAATTAAAAAAGCATAGAGATTTCAGCAGTGTTAAGCAAAGGCATAAAATGCCAAGAACTAAGTGAAAACATATTCTTATATTGTCTATGCTGGAAGTATTTGAATAATATGTATTTTTACAATACTCTTCATACCATGGACCTTATTCAAGAAGATATTTATGCATGTTTCTAATCTCATTAAAGGCTTAGTCACTGGTGAGCTCATTGTATTTCAAGATTTGCTTTGTTTCTCCTGCCATGATTCCTTTAGAGTTGTACTTTATAGATAAAATATAAAAATTACAACATAAGTAGTCTAACAGGATGCTCCATCTGTGACACTGACAGTATAAGGTGTTTCAGAAGACATAAGAAGGCCTCAAGGGGAAATTACTTCTCAACTCCAGGCAGTTAGCAGATGCCATTTTTTCTCTTCAAAACAAATCAAAGCCAGATTATCTCATTTTTGAAATCTATCTAGTGTATTCTTTGCTGTTTCATATTCCCTTCAATACCATCTTTTTTGTATATCTCTATAAACCTGGTCAAGTTTAAATTCCATTAGTTAGAACTGCTGGATTTGAAATAAAAGAAGAAAAAACAACTCAAACCACAAACCCCCAAAAATACATAAAATCAGAGTTTAAGGACAGCAGAAAAGGAAAAAAAAGAATCCACATTTGTTTGTTCCTTCTGGGATGGAGATATCTTGGTCTCTCCATGGAGTATAAACAGTTCTCAGAAATAAAAGGGGGAAAACACTGTAGAAATTATGCAATTTATTGAATGACAGTACATAATTAGCAATTAGCAGATAACAATCACCTTAGTGCTACTACTAAAAATAAAAGTCACATAAACTGAAATCTAGATTAAAGCTTAAACATGTACTTAATTCTTTCATCATATTTTCCAGACAACATGTTTAAAATCTCTGTTATTTATAGAAATTCAGCATCTTCTGCACTCTCTCACTCCTTAAAATACAGGTGACTGAAATTCAAACTTTTTTTGTACCAGCGGTCCACAGGTAAATATCAAAATATTTAGAGGACTATCACAAATTCTTTATCAGCCTTGGTACTAAACGCTCCAAATTTTACTGTTGGATATCATTCACTGGATATACTGAAAGCTTTCACCAAAAAGTCTATGGCCCACAAAGTGTGGAAACATATTCCTTCTCTGATTTACTACCCCATATCTTTATATTATCTTTTATTCTGGCTCTGAATTTGGCTTCCCATACCAGTTCCAGCCTTGCTAGATTTTTGGGAGGTATCTAGGAATGCTCTGACGTATGGAATTACCAGTACTACATAAAAAGGAGATGTTAGTTAAGGGACCTCAGGAAGAATTATCAATCATACAAAAATTAAATGAGCTCCAGTGATAGGAAACACACGGTGTAAAAGAGCCATAGTGAAATAAGCCAGGGCACATAAAACATCTGTCCATGGAAGTTGTGATCTCTCCCAAGTCTTGCCTGGAAGCCCACTCAAAGAATTTGAGCAAAGACAAGCAAAAGGAGTTACTAATTTTCATTTGACCTACTTCATCTTCTAATTAGCATTTGATAATTGGCTGGAAAAAGTCCAATTTCTTGCCCAGTAGATGCTCTTCAGGTATGCTGAATGCTTTAGGTTAACACCTGGGAATACAGCAATCTGTACTAAGTGATTTAGGAATACAGATCTTACTGTAATTAAGTGAAATCTAAATACCTAACAGCTAGGGATTTTTGATAATCTCAAGTGTGACACTATATTGCAATGGATGACGTGAAAAAGCTGCCAGTATAACTCCAAAGAATAATAAATAAACAAAGGAGAGAAATCTTGCTATACCTTTCTCCTTTTCAGCAGAAACAGATCACCAAATCTGAAAGACTCAGTAAAAGCATATAGAGGGGGAATGAAAATAAAGTAAGAAAAGATAAATACATTTAAAATCAACTGTAAGCTAAGTATCTTTAAGGGTAAGTTTTCATTTGGGGTAAAATCAGCAACATCAGGAATATTCTTAAAAAAACACAAAAACAAAACAAGGCTAAGGGATAGGAAAAATATAGATAACAGATACTGCAAAACACTGGCAAGTCAGTCCAGCTACACTTCTGCCTTTCTGTAAGGAACAATGTTGAAGTAACGACAATTTGCCAAAGTGTTAAATGAACTCCAACTGTCTGCTCTGCAAATCTCAATCTGAATGAGTATCCTGAGGCATGCTATCATCTTTGAAAAAGCTCCCGTTGAATAAAGTCTCATCTGACCCCAGAGAATCAGTTCAGCTGAGAAATAACAATACAAAATACGTGCAGAAATCTATTTTGACAGAATTTACTGAAGGTGGAATATTTACTGTGTTGATATTTTTTTCACCAAAACCACCCTAATGCTTAGTCAGGATGAACATCCTAAGACACCACCAGAAATGCTACAGCATCATATCAGTCTCAGCAAGAAATTAACGACTAACAGCAGTGTGGATGCTACTTCCCATTAACTGCATCGAGGTAGGCAGCATTAAATGGTAAACAGGTAATTGTATTTTTAAATTGAGAAAAAGTAGGAACACTGTAAAATCAAATAACGCTTGGACTTTAATTTTGATGGCACAAGCCATGAAGTTTAACTTTTGGTGAAGCTTGATTTGATGCTGGAAGGCTAACTGCATTCATTCAGTTTCATTAAAGAATAGAAATAAAGGCTTTTGTGGAGCTAGAAAAGTGTTTTCTGATGAATCTTATCCACTCCAAAGTTATTCCTGCATCTGAGGATTTGAGGTAAATCTTCTAGTTTCAGAAAGTTAATTGAGTGATTAAACTTTGCTAGAAATTTCAGGGATAAAGTTCTTCCAACCAAACTTAACTTCAGCGTGTGTGATGGAATTAAAACTTACTAAATCTTAATTTTCCTTAAAGTCTTGCATTTGAAAAAAAACTGATAAGGTGCTGTTACCATCCCAGTCTTACACCATATATAATTAACATAATGACAGCTTAATCATATTCAATTGCTTCACCTATTCGCAGTAGCTGTTGTATAATATTTGAGGAAATAAAAATTAATTTAGAACCTGTTCCTGCAAGTGCAAATGTAAACACTGAGCTTAGTTCTGTTTTGCTCTATAGAGATGCATGTGAGTACTGATTTACCCACATGCATCCACTTGAAACCAAGGCCACTAATTAAACTCTAAATGTGCCAGGAAATTTGAGTTTCACTTATAGGTTCCATCACAAAAGTGTGATGCACTTTAAAACCCTTGCCTGAAAGATACCAAGTGAGCACAAAATACTATTGAGTTACATTTCACATCAACTAATAAAAATTTCTGAAAAAATATTTTTTTTTTCTTTTTAAGCTTCAGTAAATTCTTCCCTGAAATCTTTCTTACTATCCCTTAAACCTTTTTTGTGTGGTTTTCTCACAAAAAAAATGTTCTAGAACGCTCATGGTAATCTTGTTTCTGACTTAGTTATAATCATGCCACATGCAAAGAAAGTTATAAAGTTAGGTCTTCACTCTGTTACGCATGACTTGTGTAAGTACAGCTCAAAGAAGAGAGTGGGGAGAAGAGGTTCTGTCCATAGCTCAGGCCACAAGTCAGGCTCTTAAAAATTGGAAATCTCACGTTCATAGTTAAAATTTTGATGTAAGAGCAGATGTTAGAATTTTTTATATATATTAATTATTATTTCTTTTAAAAAGTAAAAAATCCTTTTGCCTTTGAACAAAACAAACCAAATAACCGAAAGGCGTTTAATGTCATTTGGTCATGCTAAGTAACTTGTAGAGCTTGTTGAAAACACAATTTAATGGCAGCTTTTGCCCCTGAGCCTGCACAAACTAGAAGAAAAGTATTGAGCAGAACCAAACAAGCCTTTCTTTTCTTTCTCCTATCTCCTAACACAATGAGCCAGACCATCTGTTTGGAGGTTTGCAGTTAGCTCTAAAAATTGCATGAGCTGTTACTGTGCAATGCTCATACTTGCTGTGTGTAGTCTTAATCCATGTAGCTGCTGAAGTTTCTATAAATCGCAGGCTTAGTCTGTATGCCTTACTGCCAATTCGAGCTCAATTCCCATGTGAGCTCTATAAAAACTGTCAGGCCACAATGTGATGTCATCTTCAAGTGCTGCTGAAAAAGGTTAGCAGGTCTTGCTGCCAGTGAGTCTACTTAGCTCAGGTTGTACACCGACAATTCGGTCTGAAGCTACAATGCCTCTAACTCCAAAGCCGTTTTACTGTGTGCTGCAAGACTGCTATATTAAGCTGTCCCACTGCTCAATCCCTGAGCCTCCTGGCACATTTTCTAGCTGTGTCATCCACCTAATAATATTTGACAGGAAAGAAGTCCAAAAGCCAAACAGTTTTAGACCTCCAAAACCAGTGATGACCTTATTTCTGATAATACACAATAATTTCTGTTCCATGTGTTCTTTAGAATCACTAAGAGAACACAGTATATGTAGAAGACGGTACAGCTTTGCCTAGTTCTATGAGTATACTTAAGACTTTAACAAGATTAAGAACAAAATCTTGGATTCACATATATACTGCATTTCTTTAGGCCACATGAAATGCTGTATGTATTGTGTATGTCTGAGTGCTTGGTATGTACCCTGCCCTTAAAGACTGACTGTTAAAACTATGATGCGAAGTTGTGCTTTAAGATTAGATAAACTTGCCCTGATGCCTAATTCTCATCTTTATCTTTTTGACTCTACAAATTAATGAACAGGGAAAAAAAGCTGCTGGCTGTTCTCCAGCACACCTTCCTTATGAGATGGACATTAGTAACAGGGATCACAAAAAATGTCTCCCCTTTCCTGACATGATCGGTAATGAAGAAATGAACAATACTGACTCTAAAATAATCCTTAAACAACCATTTACGAAGAGGGAGCTTAGGCCGTGCAGCTTTAAATTACTGCTTTACACTATACCAAAAAAAAAAAGAGTTCAAAGTTTCTGACTTGGTTTTCACTGTACTATCAGTTTAAATTGTAAAAAAAGTACAAATTAGATGGAAGTTTAACAGCAATTGTAAACATCCGTGATGTAGCTCTAAAATTACATAATTCTGCAGTTTCATCTGGTCTCAGTACAATATGAATAAATGGTTAGCAATTTTGATTGGGTTCTGTTATTTTATACTGCGTGTCAAATATCACTGCTGTATTGTCTTCCCTGTCTCCCCACCTAAAGTCCTGCCTAAATGCCATTAATGCTTTGAGGTTTGTACATGAGTTTACAGAAGAAAGAGAAGGGAAAGAAAAACTAGATATATAAACATCTAGCGGGCTATTTTTATTTTTAAATGTCCCATGGTCCTAAAGCAAAGCTAGGTATGAAAACTTTACAAGTAATCCCTTCTTCCTTATGTTTTTCTCTCTTGAAATTATTCACAGATAAAAGCTGATGCAAAGAGACAGCAAGCATTCTTGCTGTTCATTATCATATTCTCAGGCATCACTTGCATAATCAAGCTAACAAAGCTACAAGACTAAAAGCTTGGTTATGTATCACATAAAAGAACTTGGAAAATTACATAATAACAGTGTTGACCCACTGAGCAACTGTAAAATCAGACTGCAAGATTTAAATGCTTAAAATTTTGAAAATGTTAATTTGACAGCTCTCTTAATGTTTCCCCAACACTAGGAAAAAAAAAAAATCTATGAAATGCATAAAACACTGAATATCATTATTCGTAGCTTCCAACAGCATTTGCTCTATACTGTTAAAATGAAACTTTAACCACAGAACATACAAGCTATGCACAATGAATGTACATTAAATACACATGTAGAGAGATTTGTTTAGTATTTCTAAAAAATATATTGAAATGACTAAACATACAGATGAGAACTTTTTAATTAAGAGTTAACACTAGGAAATAACTAAAACAAAAAGAAAAGTGAATTGCCTATTCAATAATCATAATTTGAAAAAATAAATAATGGCTGATAAATTATTTGTTTGAATACCTGTATAAGTTACTACTTTGAAGACTTATCAGTAATTGCCCTTATTTCTTACTGGTCTTTCTGGCTGAGTTGCTTCTGGCAATCATTAATTCTTACTGAGGAATATAAATGTTTTATATTGAAGTGCTGAAGAAAGAGATTTGGCTTACTAGCATCCTCAAAATCATGAGTAAACCATTACTTTAGCTTTTAATTAAAATCTGTGGAGGTTCTGGTCTCCTAACCTTCTGCATCATGCTGTTCTGACACCATATTATGTGGAGCAGTAGTAGTACAGGTAAGATTAAATCCAGACTTGGGCAGAAAGGTCAGTCAACCCTGTTATGGTCACAATCTTGGCAACCACCCTTTATTTTTATTTTTTTTTTTTTTACACTATACACAGAAAAGCTACCAAAGTTTAATGAATGTATTACAAGTTAAAACAAAACTTCTGTGATAGTAGTTTCAGAGAACATAAAAAGCTGTGGCTGCAACTAAAAAAGGTAAGCTAATTTGTATTCATTTTGTGACATTATTGACAAGCACATAGGAAAATGAATCAATAACTAAGCGATCTTCTTTTCCTTTAAGTAATCAAGTCCTGTATCAAGCATTTTTGTATTTTATAAAGGCAGGATAATTAGATTATAAAAGGAAACTTTTTGGCAGATTAAATTTAACATCTTTGTCAGTATCAAAATACTAAAGCTGATATTTGTTATAATATTATGAGTAAAGTTTTCACAGGAGGCTGGAAGATAAGTCAATTAGAAGTTTCAATCTGAAAAGAGAAATGGCTTCAATGAAATTTCATTGAAAATGCAACACAATAAAATATTACACATCTTTATCAAAATTTTTCAATAATATGTGTGCAATAACTTATCTAAACAGTACACAGAACAAGGACATAAAAAAGTAAACATTGCAGACAATCATCCTCAGTTTTGAGGTAGAACACCCATAGCAGTTTCTATTTATTAGCTTAAAAGGTTTGTACTAAAAATGAGATATTTCTACCACAGAACTTAATGTACATACCTAGAATATTAGTAAAAAGTGACACACTACACCTAATATGCATTAAGTGAAAAAAATGATGAAACAAGAAATAGTGAGGCTACATCAGACAAAGAAGGCAGTGAAGTGCGGATAAGAACGTTTCTAGCCAGCAGGACACAGCGTAGCTACATGAGTGCCACAGAAAAAAAGAAGTGTTTCTCTTGAGTAGTTTCAGTGACGTTCCATTTTGCCTTAGCAATATGCCTGTACAGACACTGAGGGCCTGGATCCAGTCAACTGTGTTTAGGGGGTGGGGAAGAGAAAGAGAGAAGAAAATGATGAAAGAAGAGGGGGAAGAAAAAAAAAAAAAAAAAAAGGATTGACCTGGAGCACCCTCAGAAAAAAATGAAAGTACTCAGATATTTGCTGTTAGATAGTCCAAGCTCATGAGGATTGTACAAAATGGAAATGCCAGTGACCTGCTAACAACATCCCATAGAGCTCTGCAGTGTATAAGACTGATGTAGAGCATGAGTTTCTAAACCACAACATATGCACCACTACTCACATACAAGCCTTTTTTAAACGGTTCACCACCTGACACAAATGCTGCCATTGCCTGTGGTCACATGTGGAGGGGGAGAGGGGGCTACAGGGAATTGCAAGAGTCTTGTCCTATTCTTGTTACGGTTGAGGAATAGCTTACATCACAAATTGTAAAAATCTTAATATTTCTGACCAAAATTTAGATGCACAGAACATGCTAATAAATTGGAAAATGAGAAAACTGAAATAAAATCACCATCCGACAGTAGGAAAAATTATTACAGCAGATGTCCATAAAAGACACCAAGAATGCAAAAGTAATGTGTACAAAGAAGAGACTGTGAATAGTTCCCCAACACCAAACAAAAGCTGAAAACTGTAATAGTGTCGGAATTATTCCAGGAATATAGACAAATATTATTAAATTGTTCATTTACTTTCTGATCATCACATGCTCAAAACTCATCTATGTTCTCCTGTGATGGTTCGCTGAAGTAGCGAGACACAGGAAATAAAAAGTATGTAAAAGACAAGTAATACTGAATAAAAAATGAAATTTATGCTACTATGTTTTTAGGCCTGTGATAACTGATATTACTGTGATAACTAAAGAACAAACGTTAATAGAGAGGAAGTTGAGAGAAAAATCTTTTTCTCTATGTCCCAAGACTTAGGTACTTTTAAAATTCAACCTTTTATTTGAAGTTGTAAGAATGCATAGATAGCGTGAGATAAATCACTTAATTAACAATATGAGATTTATTTCAATATATGAAATTACACCCATCCTTGAAGACTGAAAAGTTTAACTACCTTATATTTTGTTTAGTACTTATGATCCTGACAGCAGGCTGCCTTAGGCCTCATTTCCACTTAATTCAGAGAAACAACATTCCTTATTCATGTGCTGTCTGATCAAAGGCTTACATATATCACAACACACATTAAAAAAAGAAAACCAAACAAAAAACAAAACCAAAACCAGACAAACAAACAAAAAACCCCACATTTTGAGTAGACTTCTTGCAGCTAAATGAGAAACGGAGCCCAACTCATGGAAAATGTATTAGTTCATTTCATACTGCTTTTTACAATTTGTGCATGAAGTTGCCTTGCCAAATTAGCATTCAAAGTAGGGAAGGAAAAAAGGTATCATATGATATGGGTAAATAATGGTAGAAATACAGGCATAACAATCACAAAACAGGAAAAAAAAAAAAGAGGCAAGGCTTCTTTCTTTTCTTGAGTCATTCACATTTGCATTTTATTTACATTATTTGCATCCTGATTAAAAGAACTTCAGCCTTAACGGATTCCAGGCTTTCACATAATTGCATCAGTACTAAAGGATCCTTGAGCCCAGCAGTCACAACAACATGCAAAGTGAAATGCCAGTTACTTTGGCTTGAGTATTATGGGCACATTGCTTGTATTTAGGCAAGTCTGGGTGTACCATCAGTCACTGCCCAAGGAACATAACAAAGTTCTACTTTAACCGCCAGAGCAGAATAAGGTCAATTCAATCACATTCTATTTCCTGGATGTTTTAAGTATCTGACACACCTCATACAGCTACTGACAAAAATAAGTTGTCTGTACAGTTACATAAATTAGTATCTCTAAAATTATAGTATTTTCCTGAAATTTTGTGTGACAGTCCACCTGATCTTTGATATCTCTCAAGAGTTTTGCAGTCAAGGTGGGCCATCTCCCCCCAGTGCTCATGGTATAGGTAAGACAGTATAGAATTTAAATAATTCACAGCTAAACACCAAAACAAATTCTGGATGTGCTTTTATTCATTTTTGTCCTGGTTTGAGTTAGAATAGAGCTAATGTTGTTTGGTGATTTTTCACTTTTTAGCTAAGTCTCTTCTAACTGCACTTTCGAAAGTTAATAGCCTATTTTTGCAGACAGTGTCTGCTTCTAGCAGTGATGATTCTTGACGTTCAGACTATCGAGGATTTGGTGTGCAGAAAGGGTCTTGCTTATACTTCTAAAGCTTGTGTGCCGCACTGAGGGTGCTGGAAGAAGTAATGCAGCAAGTAATGGATATAACAAGTGACCCTAAATTGACCAACAAGATATTCCATCCCATATAAGTCATTTTCACTAGAAAGCTGAGGGATCACGAGGCTCAAGCTCTTTTTCAGTGACTGGCCTCTGAGGGGGACTATGTCCATTTTGTCTTAAGATTCCACATCCATGTGTTCCTGAATGTCACTGAGCCCCATCTGGGACTTACTCTACAACAGCAGTAGCAATTGTAATTGCCTTGAGGAGGGGTTGGGTTCCATAGTGGTTTTGCATCTATTTAGATGTGTATCATTGTATTATTATTTTCATTAAAGCCTTTTCAGATTTCTAAACTGAAAGTTCCTCTCACTTATTCCCTTTCTTTTCCCCTTTGAATCATTCATCTAATGGCGGGTAGAGCAGTAACACTTGACAGTTTTGCTTTGCTGAAACACAAATGCAGCTTGAACTAGTCAAAGACACAACCATGTGAGAGTTGATAGTTTATTTTAAGGACTTGCAAACTGGCGATGTTTCTCAACTAGAATTAATGTCATGAAGCTCAAGACAAGCACCACTCCAGCTTATGCTATGCTGGCACCAGCTTTCTTTTATTTCTATTTCAGGTTTGTTATGTTTGATAAACTAAGAGTGACCAGACACACTTTCTTTTATTTCAGCTACTGCAGAGGAGACAGGCAAGATAGCATTCACTATGGTAATGAAAGTGTTGTTTGTTTTAATTTCATCTGTTAAATATGTATTTGACTAAAAAGACAGGAAAATACAAAAGTTGTAGTTTCAATTTCAGATATGAGTAAAATTAATATAATTTAAACAATTCTTTCAAACACCTCCATCTTTGATTTCACTGATGATAAAAATCAATAATTTTATCCATTTTAAAATGTTTCCAACTTTCTACTTAATAAATAAATATCTTTAATGAGAGTCTTCTGTCCACTCAAGAACAAGCATCACTTCTTTAAATACAGGTTTCACATCTCACAGCTATGAGTTTTGACTGGATGGTTTTGCTCTGGGAATTTCAAAAAGATCCTAGGATGACTTAAGCAACTTAATTTCAAGTAACTTTCAATTGAGAAATCTAAAGGAGAAACATCTTGGAGATAAATTATCATTTGGTTCTTAGGGCTCTCCTTAGAGCCCTTTCAAAATAGATTTGTCTCCAGATCCCTGATAGGATGAGGTTGAACAATGTGCCATCATCTCCAGTCTGAAGAATTAATCCCTATATCCAAACCCATTTTGTCCTTGAAGTAGTTTGCATGCTCCTTGAGTCTTTGACAGCCTTTCCTTTCACTGGTTCTAAGATTCCCTCTTTTTCCAATATACAGTATAGGTTACAGTACCAATTCTATTAGTTCAGAAAGTCAGTTTTGTTCTTGCACATTATTAACTACTGCTTTCTTTCACATTGTCCTAAAACCTATATAAGGTGACAAAAATCCTAGTATCAACAAAACTGGATTTTTTTTTCTGTGAAACAGAAGATTCATCAAACTTCGGTATAAGGGCTTATCATGGAGAAACAGAAGAGGCTTTCTGAGCAGCAGAAATGGAGCTGATCTCTGCTTTTGGAAGTAACATTTATCTACAGAAGTAGTCTCCAAATCAGCATTTCTGACATCGCTTCTGGACAAGATGATTTTTTTTTTTTTTTTCTTTCAGCTTTCAGGCTTTGGTCTTTACTTGTAATAAACAGAGCCCTGGATTGTGGACCACTGCTTTAGCTTCCCTTGCCCAAATCACACATGGCTCAGTGGTCACAAAGAGCCAAGGAGCCCAGCCTGGCTGGCCTGCAGTCAGTGTTCAAGTGCCCAGAATGAAGTACTGCAATCCCAGCACTACAAGCATCAAGAAACTCATGCAAGATCCTCTCACTTTCTATTTTCCTCCATTATATGCCACAGATCTTATCGAATATACCCCTTCTCTAGTTGTGTGAACCCAAGGTTGTGTTGTCTCAGGTATTTTCTCTAGTATTGAATCAAGTTTTTAGATTTGTTTCTCCTTTCTACATTTTATTATTCTGTTGTTTTCACATGCTAGCTGAAAATAGAATTAACTTTCTGGTTTGCTTTCTTACTGAGGCAAATGGAATTCATCCCCTCCACCACAAATTAATACAATACTGCTAGAAAAAAAAACATTTTTACATACAGTTGGATAACCTGTAATGCACCTCATGTCACTAGTCCGTACATGAATAATTCAGATTCAATTACTCCATGACAGAGTCACCATAAAACTGAAAAAAATTAATAAGTTATTTATTAGTGTGAGTGAAGATAGCCCCCTATATTCAGCATCCAAAATAATGTAGTAGGTAAAATAGGAATAGGCGATTTTAGGGAAAATGTGAGAACAGGCAAAGGACATTGTTTTCTTTCATTGTTCTGTGTTCCTGGCATTAAAGCTGAACAAAGTTGAAGAATGGGGGAATGGACTTATTTTACCTGCAGAGTAGCAATTTGATTTGACCATCACCCACAAAAAAGAAAAAATTCTTAAAGATAACACATTTCCTAAAACTGTGACAAAACAAACTACAGGCAGTTTTGCAAATGAGGGTATCATTCCTAAGAGAAGGATATGCAAAAGGTCTGCCGACCCTCAGGAGAAGCTGAAAGGAGACCACAGCACGTCACGAGACATCAAACAGACATTACCTTCTATTAAAACTGCTGAAAAAAAAAATCTGCACAAAATGGCTTAGATCTAAGCACATACATTTTAGTCTTCACCAAAGGAGGAAGGGAAGTTTGATTCCCCTTCAAGGGAGAAACCAAGTTATACACCAGTCATTGGAAAATAGGCAGTTTGCAGCAAAGTTACAAAATCCATTAAGTCCTTTATAAATGGGCTCAAAACCTTATTGTATATGAAATTTGATTTTCACTTGCATAGTAAAAACATGAAAGCTTAAAACATTTAAACACTAGACACTGGGGAGATGAAAAGAAAGGTCAGAACCTTTTTGAAGTGCAAAAGATAAATTGCATTATATAATTTAATTTTTAAGACAGAGGTAAGTCTTAGCACAGGTACAGGAAAAAGACAGCAACAAATTTATATCTTTTAATGATAAGCATATCATTCCACTATCAAATTACAGATATGGTAATTACTTGTAACCACCCAATACTGAATATTTAAGAAACTTGCATTTACCCCATTTATCTGTTTGGAAAGACTTGCATTTCAACATATTTTTATAACATTCGTGTTTTTTTCACAAATATACATAGACTTTCTTTAATTTTGATAAAGGTTTAATTCTAACCACCTTTCCATAGGAAAGGAAAAGATCATCCTACCCCCAGTAACAGAAAACATTTAGCTAACTCTTTTGTTCCTCGCAGCAGAAACAGTTTTTGCATGCTTGGACTGAAGTACCTGTTACTTCTTCTAACACAGTTTTCCAAGAGGAATGTACAGATAACATTTATTTTGATGATTAAACTCCACAAGAAAATATTTACAAGTAGATTTTATTTATTTTTTTAATTACAGATCATAATCCAGCATATTTTACTTTTCCAGTATTGAGTTCTTCAGTGAAAACTCAGTATTTGTGTATTAGGATATTCCTTTTCAAATTTAAATTCAGTTATTTCTGAACTTTATCAGCTTAGAAACTGGCACAAAAGCTTTGAATCAAATGTTCAGTAATTGGATCTGAAAAAGTATTTGCTAAATAGTGAAATCTTTATTAAAATGAAAGGAGCAATTTAACTTTTTGGAAAGGAATATATGACACAGTGTTCTGTATGTATTACCTCAAATATGTATTAAAATGATTCAAATTCTAGTGAATTTTTTTAAAGCTAGTACTATGCAGTCATGGTGGCATGGAACCTTACTGGGGTTTTGCTTTCAACACACTGTTAGTGAACTGCTTCCAAATATCCTAAAAGGAACTGTCTGTAAGAAAACAGGGGTTAGCGTGAACTGGTAGTTGATTCTGGAAAAAAATAAAAAAACATTTGCAAATGAAAAAAAAGTTCTTGAATACATACTTTAAAAACAATAAGTTAACTCATTTAACTGGGGGGAAAAAAAAGGCAAATAAAAGCAATGCTTGCACCATTGCCAAGATTACTCAAAATTATTCAGACTTTGTTTTCTATGAGGTGATTTTGGTAGTGGTGATAAATTCAACTGAAATGTGATGTATGCAAACTAGAATTAAATGAACTAGATTACCTGCAAATTGGAATGCATCTTATTTGTTATTTCCTTGCATGCAAAAGCAAAGATAACACTTTAAAAGGCATAGACAACATTACAATTTATTAGTGCAGCACAATCATGACCTGAGTATAAAGCGATCATCACATGGCTGCAAAAAAGCTTCCATAATTATCCTTTATAGTTTAAGTTCCTTCAGAACTGTACTCCAGAATCTTAGCTTCAGCAACACCAAACTCTCTAGTCCATATGCTGGAAACAATAACCTTCAAAGGGTTTGGTTAGGTTTACAATGATACCTGGGGAGGGCTGCACACAGACTGACATAGCTACTCAGAGGTGTGAACTGATCCTGTTTGTCAAAACAGGTGCTAATGAAAAAACAAAATTATAACAATTTAAAAGTCAGTGTTAATTGTTTCACTGCTGAAAATTACAGAAGAAAAATGGCACTGGTGAATCTGTTGTTATTAAATGCAGCAGCAAGAAATGACATGGTGGATGAAAAGGGCAGTATGATACTTCTCTCAAAAGCTCATGGAGGTGGGAATGAGCTATGAATAATTTCTTATCTGGGATGTAGAGTAATATCTGTCTTATTCCAAGGCAGATGTGGGAGTAACAGACATAAATTTATGGAACTGCCTCTTAGCTGTGGCATAATAGGACCAAAGGAATCAATGAAACAAAGTCCTGAAGGGAAAGAATTCTCTTAATTCTTATTTTCCATACACCTATAAAATTATGCCTCTACTGGCCCCCAAGGCTTAGAGCCCAGACATTGTCCAATCAGAGTGCAAATGAAGCAACAAGGTGCTGGTCTTGCCCCGTTCTCCACCAAGTTAAATCCTGTTGCATTTCATTATTTCAAGCCTAGGAGCATTTAACACATCTTGTTCTCCTTTTGCTTTTCTCCTGCTGTTTGCCCACTCTGAGAGCAGCTAATTCTGATGCAGCACAGCCATCTCTGCTCCCGAACCTGGAGGAAAGGTGGGCCAGACTGGGTCCCCCTTGGCCCCCCCAGGGCAGCATCCAGGTGGCAAGCAAAACTACAGGCTGGAGACTATCGAAGAAAGTTTCCCATCCTTCCCCTGTACATCAGTGCCTGAGCAGCCTGTGGATAACAGAAGCTTAATTTGTATAATGTGGGATTCTTTCTAAAATGTAGCCTTTTGGTTTTGCCAGTATGTTGATTTTTATTTTGAAATACCTCTATTATACTTCAAGTTCTCTCCAACTATTCCAACAATAAAATTCATGACCAGGTGTTATTAACTTTCAAATATCCCACTCATTTAAATAAGATGCTGTTTTCTTCTTTATAATACACTGAGCACAATATTACATAATTTCACAATATTTGTTTTACATATTTAAAAGTGATTACATTTCTTTGTTTGGAAAAACAATTTGTGCAGGAGATTCATCCTATAAGCAATATTCTTAGCTGAGATTACTCAGTCCCTTTCAAACAATGTGTGGTAAATTGCTTATTACACTCAATTATACCATACAATATCAAGCAGTTTTATTCTACACAGTTCTTTCAACCATAAGAAATTACTAGTAAATGCTATCAAACAACAAAACTTATAAAGACTTTTAAAAAGTAAGAACATACCTTGCACAAAATGGGTAAGTCTCAGAGATTCCCTAAAAGCAAAACCATTCTGGCACCTGTGCAACCGCAGTACAAGTCTTTATGTTAAAGCAACGATTAAAGCAGTACACTGGAAAAATCCAATCCACTACTATAATGTCCCTGCCTCTTTGCAGGGCAAAAAGAAAACAGATGGTGTCTTTTCTAGCAATAAGCTAGGTAATCCGTATTCCCTTCTAGAGATGCTACCCTTGTACTTCCTGTGTTTCCTTTTATCTAGCATGTTAGCTGTGATAGCATTCTGGTTTTACCACCATTTCTCCAGACAGTTAATCACTAATGCTTAGCTTACTTCTTTGTGAATTAAATACAAAATTAGATGGTTTAACATGTCTTGTGTAACTCTGCACTACATCACTGCTGGGAGTTTTCTGAAGAGCATCTGAGCAGCGTATCTTATTAGTCTTACATGTCAAAGTGAAAGCTTTAAAGAAAGTCTTTGGAAGATTTTTTTTTTACCATTGTAAATGTAAATGGAGAAGAATGAGCTAATCAATCAAGTTCAGTAAATTACTAATAGACCAACAAAGCAACAATAATGAATCAAACAAATGTCTATGGTAATTGATTCTGCCAACTGCCTTTTCATTAATAAGAGGTCATACTTCTACAGTTTGTCAATAAGTATATGCAATACACAGCCTTCAGAAAAGAGTAACCACTGTTTCTAACAAGCAGATCCCTGTAATGATTGCTTATTTGCTTAAACATTCTGATAAAACACCCCATCACTGATAAAGAAATAATACCACTTCATTTCACTGGCTCTCTCTCTTACCTGCCCTGGCTAACATTAAGCTGCACTGAGACTTCAGGGAAGGAACAGTCTGTGATGGTCTCTGGAGTCTGCTCTGTGGTCATTGAGGCTGGATGATTCTCATGGAAACCAGAACATGCATAAGAGTGAGAAGAAGCAGGACTGACATATGCCTAGGTCTCAGCCCAACCTGGAGTGAGGGCACACATTTAAACTGAGTCAGTCAAGTGCTTCTGGGTGCCAGAATCTAGCTGCCTGGAGTTGAGTGATGTGGATTTACTCACTGCTTTTCTCACTGAGCTTTTGAAAGGATTAGATAATATTTTTTAAACCTTCATAAGATCAAAAACTTCCAAAATACTTGCAAAGTGACCTTGCAAGTTTACAGACCAAATTTAATGTACTTGATTTGTTTGTATTTACAGGTGTGACAAAGATATACTTTAGTCTTCAGAAATACTTCAGTGTATTTTACTGCAGTCTGGAACTGTACAATGTTACCTGAATCATCAACAGAAAGCAAACATCTATTTAAGAACTATTTAAAAAAAAAAAAAAACACTCCAAATGTAGATTTCAATGTGCTGACTAAAGCTAAAGCAAACCTCTAAGCAAATAAAACAAATGAACTTTTGTTATTGATAGAGAGCACTCAGCCCCAGGTTTCAGTAGCATACTGAACAGATTACTTGAATCAAACCAACCAAATTCACAACTGATGTCTATTTAACTTTCAGAATTTTATGGAAGATGGAAACTGCTATTATTTTTCAAAGAGGTGTAGTTCATAAATGAGTTATTACAAAGACTTTTTCCTCAGCATTCTCTTCCCTAGGTTCTGTTAGCTATTTCACAGAAGTGTATGTGTAACAAAAATGCCTTCTAATTACAGCCCTACAGCCCAAAAAGCCTCGATGTGTGATACATATATAGATCCCATCAAAGGTGGACAGATTTTCACCTCCTTTTCATTTAAGCAACATAGCTACAATAGCAGATGCTCTCTTTTGAGGCTGTGTTTCATACATAAGATTGATACATAAACTGCTTTAAGATCATATAATAGCTACTGTTCAGCCAGATCAATTTTCCAATATAATTCACCTTTAGTTTCACAATTAATGCAGTAAATGTTGCCTGGGCTGTCACTGCCTCTTCAAACATGCTCACAAAATACCCAGCTTCAAAATCAATACAAATGTTTTTCCAACAATGTGAGCTGCTTGGCTATGTCCAGAACAAATAGCATGGGCCAACTGGAAGCAGACATGTAAGGAATAAACAGCTAGCAAAGAAGATCTACTGTCCATGTTTCAGACATTTCCACAACAAATCTTGCCTCTCTTCAGCTGATAAAGCTGAGAAATCATATGGAGCACTACTAGAGAAATGATACTTTCATTCACAGATTCTTGTTGCTGAAACTCTTTTTAAACTTCAATGGGATAGAAAGATTCTTTTGAACAAACAGGAACAAAAAAATAAAAAGAGAGTAGTTTCTCAAATATTTGTGTGATAGATTCCTAACAGAAATGGGTTGAGTTATCCTAGTGGATTCAGTAAAGAAAAAAAGAGAGTTATAAATAAGAAGAATCCAGAATCCTTGAAATAAGTAATACTTCTGTGGAGTTCTGTGAAAGAGAACAGCCAGTCTGGAAAACACTCTTTAAAAAAACTAAAAGAAGAGGGAAAATTGCCACTTCTGTCAAGCAAATCACGTTGTCAACATGTATAAGCAATTATGACAAAAATACATCCAGAGGACAAAAGATTCCTTTTGCCACCCTGTCAGCAGCAAAACAGACAGATCATCGTATTTTTGTATATTTAAAAAAAGGATGAAAGACCACAACTTTAATAACTCACGTTTGTTGTATGTCTTTAGACCTCTCCACGGGGGGGGGGAACCAGAAAACAAAAACAACACCACCAAAACCCTCACACTATTTTTTTTATATTATCAGGATGGAGAAAACCCTACCACCAGATGTAAACTTCATGTCTTGCATACAGCTTTATGTTCTAGCTGTAATCTACTCTTAGGATTTCTGAGAGGTACTGCATTTAAGTTAGTAAACCTGTTTTATTTTAATTCTCAAACAACTAGCATAAACATACAGCTATTCCAGCTGAAGACAAAGCAGAATTTTATTTAAATCGAAATCAAGATCTCAAATGGAAGAAATTATTAAACTATGAATGCAGTTATAATCATGTATAACTTCAGTCTCTAAAAATATAGATTATTTTTCTGAAGTCTAAATACAAATTTTAGATGCAGTAAACGGGAACAAAGTTACCTCTTTACACTAAGACAAGTAGGGGAGTTTCACTGGGGAGATTGTTTTAAATAATTTAAAAGATTTGTACCTTTCTACACTGCATACAGAGATTTCCAAAAGCAGTTCATTCACTTTTTAAGTGATCAAAATGAGGTTTTAAAAAAACCTGCTTATTTCTTTAAGAATTTAGTAGTAAGTATATCATTTAACTACAACTCAGTGAACATTTATTATTCTGATATAAGGTGTTTATATTTCACCTACAGAAATATCGAATTTTTGAGATCTGAAGATATTTATTTGCTGCTGTATGTGCACTAAATTGGTTTCAGTCCCAGAGGTACTCAATACTACTGTATTTTCCATTATGCATTTGTGATTTGATTCATTATTTAAGATTCTGCCAGGTATTTGCCATTGTTACTTCAGGAATACTAATTTAGTAAAACGCCCTTATTCAGTATTAGCTTAAATGGTCATATATAAGAGCTGCAACATTTGAGTAATATGGCTGTTGGAACATAATATTAGATCCAAAGAAATTAGGAAGAAGGAAAAAAAACAAACAACTAATCTGTCATTTTATGGCTGCTCCCCAGTGCAGTTTTACCAGGTACCTGCTCTAACTAACTTAAATTTTCCAGCTTAGCTCCTGAGAGCCATATCCACAGCCCTAGGGGCTCATGGGCTGCTCCAGTTGCTACTGTCCTCCTTTGCCATCCTCTTAGATGGCTTATGCACATTTGGTTTGCTGGGGATTATCACTCCTACATTCAGCTTTTTTTCTACATAATTGCTTCCAAGTTTCTGTAAGTATGTTATCCATCTTCCAAATTCTCCTCATAAGATCTAATTTGGCTGCATTTTCTTGAAGCTGAAGCTCACTGTGGTACTTCTGCCAGTGTTTCTAATCTCTCTGTAGGCCTTGTATAATTTTTTTTTTTTAATTTACAAGTATTTCTATCCCCTCACAATTTAGTATCACATGTTAATTTATTAGCATGTTGTTAACACTCTCTCCCAGATCATTAATAAAGATGTTAAAAATGACTGGTTCTAGCAGTGATCCCTGTGGTACCCTCAAGACTCCCTTTGTTTGTAATCTTTCAGCCAGCTTTTAATCCACATGACAGTGCTCTTATCCAAGACAATTTAAATTAATTTTGTAAGTAAGGCTTCGCAAGGCAACAGCCATCCTTTTGCAAAAATCCAAAATCACTACATTGATTCATTCCCCACCCCTCACCCCCTACCCCAAATATTGTACACTTCGGTATCAATTAAAATAGTAAGCTTTATCTGCCAACTTCAACGACAACCATATCCTATGTATTTGTTGTATCAAATCCTTTAGATATTATGTACATATTTTTATACTAAAGATGCTTTCTTCTGAGTATTTTAGATTTCCACTGCAGCTTCTTGTATTTTAGAACTGATAAGCAATGTTGTAGTATGATGACTAAGAAGTGGTAAGGAATATAGCCTTATCCTCTATGCAGAAAGTAAAAATAGGTTTATCTATACATGAATCTGTATGCCCAGTGGTAGGATTTCAATATGCATTCTGAGTAGTAGAATACTGTAGTTTTATAGAAATATGGTAAAGACCAAAGCAGCCTGTTTCCAATGTAAATGAGATCCAAGCTTCACTACAGAAATCTTACAGGTAAATATCAAAAGTCATAATCTGTATTAACTGTTTAGTAAATGGTAAGGAGCATGTGAACTCCATGCATACATAAAGGCATTTTCAAGTTATTTCATTTCCTGCTTTTTATTAATAGCTACTTTACAGGATTTTAACTTACTGCCTAATAAGTGCTTTTTCTCAATTTTCCTTGTTAAGAGTCCTGATGGAAATTGATTTCAGTATCCCTGGCAACTGTTCTCTCATATTTCATAGAATGGTTTGAGTTGGAAGAGACCTTACCAATCATTTAGTTCCAACCCCATTGCCATGGACAGGGACATCTCTGACTAGACCAGTTTGCTCAAAGCCCCATCAAGCCTGGCCTTGAACACTTCCAATGATCAGACATCCACAACTTCCCTAGGCAACCTGTTCCAGTGTCTCATCAGTCTCATAGTGAAGAGCTTCTTCCTTACATCTAATCTAAACCACTTCAGTGGAAAGCTAATACCCCTTGTCCTATCACTACACACCCTTCTAAGAAGTCCCTCCCCAGCTTTCTCACAGACCTCCCTTAGGTACTGGGAGGCTGCTATAAGGCCTCCCTAAAGCCTTCTCCAGGCTCAACAACCCCAACGCTCAAACTGTCCTCACAGGAGAAGTGCTCCAGCCCCCTGATCATCTTCATGGTCCTCCTCTAGACTCACTTCAACAGGTCTATGTCCTTCTCATGTTAGGGGCCCTAAAACAGGACATAGTACTCCAGGTGAGGTCTCACGAGGGCAGAGTAGAGGGCAAGAATCACCCCTCCTCAACCTGCTAGATACAGGCCTAGGATTTTGTGTGTGTCTTAACACACAGATATAAAACGAATCTCTAGATTATTAGCTTACTTCACATTATCATGTTTATAAATACTCCTCTTCATCTAAAAAACCAGAGATTATAAGTGTGACACAATTTATCCACCTTTTCAGGAATTTTAGAATAAGAATTCTAATATTCTCATGTTCACTGGACTCCTTACTTCTAAAAATCTTCCAACATAAATTCCTATACCTTGATGTCCTTATCACATGATGCAAAATCACTTTAAATTTTGATGAATGCAAATAGATAGCATTCAAGTAGTTCCAAACTCTTTCATTTTAGTTTTATAAAAGCTGCTAAGCTTTTATAAACTGGTCTAAAAATCCCATTTTAAAATGATGGGCTATATAATATTAATAACATTCACCTTAATAAAGGACAAATGTTCTCTCAATAACCATAAGAATCTCCCTGTAAGAATTATGACAGAATGACAAACATGAAATACATCTCCTTTTTATTAAAAGCAACATGTTTTCCTTTTCTAGAAGGAAGTAGACAGTGGGTTTTTCAGTGCTGCATAGTACTGTGGAAGTTAAGAGAGGTATGAGCAGACATAATAAGGAAATGTTTAGTTCTTTGCTATTGGAGTCAACACACACTATGAAGAAATAACTAAACTCTTCTTTACAAAGTGCTTCCTTTTAGTCATCAGCACACTCAGTAGTTCACTATGGAGGAATCATATTTTTCTTGGAAAGTTTGTCTAAGAACCTGGAGATTTCAAGCTTAATCCTATTTAATTTTGTGAGGAGCCTTTGCTGCAAATTTTTTTGAAAAGGCATGAGCATTTTTAAACAGAGATGCCACTTATTACAAATAACCTTTTCTTAAAATATCTACTAGAGGTCTTTTCAATTATTACCAGCTTACAATTCGCTCTTCTCAAGTTTCCAGTTTAGAAAAAGGGGGAAGAAATGGTTTTGTACTTCTGCTTATCTGTGAGCTTCCGCTGGACAAAGAGCACCACTGTATTGAAGGTAAACACCTGATCTGCAGATCATTTCCTCTATTTCTGGGTGAATTGGATGAAGAGAAACATTTCAATTATTGCAAAAATGTACAGTTCAAATACATTTGCAATTGTAGGGTTTTTGTTCCTGTAATTAGCAATTTTACTTTGTGCTTTTATACCATCAGTTATACCTATTCACACTTGTATATACTTTTCCTATTATGTAGCCCTATCTAGAATACTTTTCAGTGGTCTGTGGGAATCCAATTTTATTCTTTCTTTCCTGCTCCCTCCATTCCCTTTTTCTCCTGCAGTGCTTTCTGATAGCCTATTCCAAGAGTACATTGCTAGATAGTGTCAAGTCCTCGTAATCTTGTGCAAATGCAGGCAGTTTAAATGGGAAGATAAAATTGGAACGGAATAGATTACATCAGCAGAAGGGGAGTAGCGGCATGATGCCAAGGGAATGGCAGTCTTTCTGGTCTTGTTCTTTACAGATCTGCTGGGCCTGATGGCTTTGCTACACCTGAAAGAAGGAACTTGTGTGGGCTGAGAGGTGAGAAGAATGGGATATTCTAGATCTTGAGATTCTTCTTCTCCATGACTACAGCCAGGGGTGTCTTTTCCACTCACTGAAATGGAGGACACAAGCAGTCATCGCTTGTTCTCCAGCATTTAATTCTGATGAATTAGAAACTGATATGCAGACATATCCTTACCTCTAATGAAATTAAGTAGTTCAAAGTCCTTGCTTTCAAAAGTTTCTTTCACAGGTTATCCTGTATAAAACGAATATTCTTGTGCAAATCTTAAAAGCAAAAATTATATGATTGAATGTGTTATCTGTTGCTCACACTCAATCAGCATTTTTACATAAGTCTCAAATTCAAATTTCAGGGATATTTGTTGAGCAATTTATGTAGGTACAAGTTCCTTAAATCATCCTTTGGGGATATCTGTCTTCCCAATTTCATCACTTCAAGTGAATATAATACTAGCATCCCCAGGTAAAAGTCATGATGCAATTCTATCAGGAAGTTTCTGTACTTTGCACAGTGTGGGTGAGAGAGCTAATTTTGTCCTTAGATTCAGAGGCTTCATTAACAGTCTTAACACATTCACTGCAGCTTTCCAAATCCTTTCAGGCTTTAACACTTAAGCTACGGAGAACAAAATTAATAAAAGTTCATATACAGAAAATGCTATCTGTCTTATTTGGGTTAGAGAAATCTTTTACATAATGCTAAATACCACAACATCATTCTACAGAAATGAAATTTATGAGAAATTAATTATAGCTAGGAAAGGCTGTAAACCATTATTTTGGACAATTTATCCTGATATAAAAACATCTGAAACTCTGAATTGAGATGCATAAAGAGAGTGGAAATTAGGTGTCAATTATATGCAGGCATATGAACATCAGCATAACACATTATACCACTTTACTATTATGAGTTTTTATTCTGAGAACTTCATCATGTGACAATATATTGAGCAAAAAAAATCATAAAAATAGGTGAAAAAAAATACCTTTTCTTCCCTCAAGATGGGTACTTTTTCAAGCTTAAACCTTACTTCATTGTATGAAACATTTTAAGCTGTTTAAAAAGAAACATTCTTAAACTCTCAATAATATTCTAGTATATGTCACAGGATGAGAGAAAAATTTATTCCTTCATACAGGCCATGCAAAGCTTCTGAACACAAGAATATTTTCATCAATTGATACGTGTTGCTTAGGAAAACATGTCCACTCATCATAATTATCTTCTTAAAAGGTGTCTGTGACAACAAATTATGATACAGATAACCAAACTCCTACATGCTGTTGTTTGGAAGCTATGAACATTAAAATTCTGCATCTAAATTATACAGAATCCAGCTATATTTCAAATGAATGTGAAAAGTTACAGCTATCCTTACAACTTCTGTAAAAAAGGGAAGCTTTACCGTTATCTTGGTATTACTTGCTGATTCATTTCTATTCCTTTTTATGCTCACTAAGCCTAACCCGAAGTCTGCTTCTTTTTGATTTTGACTTTGTGATTGAAATAATATATGAAATTTTAAATTATAGATGAACTTCATTCTAGGTAGAAATGCTTCACAACACTACTTCCAATAGCTGGAAAATACTTTGCATACAACTTTCTTTTCTGCAGCGGTGAGTGATGGTTTGAACACGAATAATTTGTGGAAATCTTTCTTTTCACAAGCATTAATCTGGAAGGTTATTTCCCAACAGCAACTCCTGCTGTTTTCAGACTTTCAGGAGGCCTTTTATAGAACAAAGGGACCCAAACTGGCTGAAGAACTGAGGCCCTTAACCGGACCACAACACACATAAAATGTTATTATTTGTTTTCATATTTAAACTTTTCTAGAAGCTCCCACGTTTTTTCTTGGGTGCAGCACGATCCAAAAGCAATTCAACATGAAAGGTAATTTGTTTCAGAAACTAAAGGCCTTTACTTACAGTGAGGCATGTCTACTCAAACACTTACTTGCCAGTGCAGTGAGAAAGGACAAAAGTGACCCTTGTACAAACTACAAATATTCTGGGGAAAAATAAATTTAGAAGATAACATAAAGCAACAAAAAGAAGGCACAAAGACTGGCAAGTTCAGATTCCTTTTTGTTAAGCACAGAGAAATATGCAGACAGAGAGGAGAGTAGGGAGGCAAAGGAAACTGAGATTCATTTTTCATGACATTAAAAACTAAACCTGTCTTGCATGAAACTTGCACAGGAGAAAGGAAAATGCTTCATTTTCCTGCTAGTCTTATGGATTTCTGAATCAGTAAATTTTCATTATGTATTGGCCTCTAAATTGAAGCAAAATCTACACTGACCTCTGTCCTGCAAGGCTGGAAAAATATTTCCTTGCTCTCTGAGAGACAGGTATCTGGGAGGACTATCTATTACACGTGACCTAACAGTTATGGGGATGTACCTGTAGTTCATGTGCAGGATTTTTATTTTACTGATGACAGATTTCAACTCAGGAAACAGATTCTCATATTCTCTTAATCAGCTAAAATGTCTAGATGCTATTTTTGCCGCCTCCTCAGATTTTTTTTTTGGTATTATTATTTTCTTCTCCTCCTCACTAGACAACTGATAGAGATGTTGGTTAGAGCCTGACTAAATTTGCTTTGGATGAAGGTTATTAATTCCATACAACATGAACTTCATTTGGGAAGCTAATCTTTGCTTAAATAGTTTGAATGAATATAATATAAGACATATCTAGAACAGATCTTACACATCTTCTCCCACATTCACTGAAACTAAATGCATTGCCAAAATGAAAACAAATTGGGGGATAAACATTGAAAATATATACACAAAAATTTAGTGTATTCTCTGTTTAGTTTTTATGGTTTCTTAAAATACAATATCTATTAGTGAGTAAACACATTTTACAGAAAAAAGGAACTTCCCTGTCTGGAATGGATGACTCATCTAGCTAGGATAAATATGAACATGAATGTAACAATGCTTTTTGTGACTATTTTCTCACTTGTATTTATGGAAAAGAAGAACGTAATAGAAGTTGATAGTACTCACACTAAAATGATGGAGAACTTAAAGAACAGATAACTACCATAGCTGGAAAATCTTTCTGTAAGAAATGGAATCCTTTGCTTTTTATTACTGAATAACAATATTCTGTTTTTTTTCAAGTTTTGAGAAACAATTCTAATTCTGCTTCACATGACACACTACAAACCTTTTAAACTTTTCCCTACCTCAGCTGGCCTCTGAAAAAGGGAAGGTTAAGATCACAGGTATCACAGGGTGTTAGGGATTGGAAGGGACCTTGGAGATCTTCAAGTCCAACTTCCCTGCCAGAGCAGGATCATACAATCTAGCACAGGTCACAAAGGAACGCATCCAGGTGGGTTTTGAAAATCTCCAGAGAAGGAGACAGATAGAGATAACTTCTTACAGATAACTGTAAGAAGAAAAGCAAACCATGACTAGTCTATACAGAAAAGGTTTTCTTGCTCTAAAACACTTTGGGGTCAAAAGATTAACTCAAGACTATGAGCTAGACTGTGTTCAGGTAACTCGTTTTACCAAGAGCTTAGTAAAGCACAACAAGTGCACGGCCAAGTGACAGGTTTGCAATGGGAGCTTCGGGTTCTCCACAAAGAGGAGTGTCCTTTCAGTAGGTTCAGTACAGTGGTGGGTAAACTAATCTGGTTTACTCCATCTTGAAGAGAAAGACCAGGGGGAAATGTAAATTCACATTAGAGGCTTAAACTTTGTTGTACGATTGCAACAGAATTTGGTTACTGAAAAGACATTCATTTGTAGCCCCAATGTGTTTGAAAGCAGAAACACTGTCTAAAGTGCATTCAGAGGTATTTTTCCACCATAAAAGACGGCTTTAGTGAGACATGGTGGATGAAGTCAGAGTACAGGAAAGCAGAAGTCCACAGATGTTGATATGACCTTGATTAATAGCCTTTGTGACATGTCATTTAGAAACTGCAAGTCTAACTCAGCAATAACGTTGAAACCTAAATGTGTAGATGCATGAAAAAAAAAAATAGCAGGGCTCAGAGTGATTTTTCAAAACCAAGCATGTTAAGGAGAAAAGACACTGGTATAGCCACTCTTCAAACTGAAACAAGAGAGAACTACGAAAGCCAAAAGTGAATATGAGGCAGGTGGAGAAAAAAAAAACTTTTGGGGAGTATTAACCTTCTGGGGGGGAATTACGGAACTAAGTAGCATGGCAAGTTAAGTGTTGCTTAAGGGACACAAACAAACATATTTTAAACACACCTGCAGAGCCAAGGACAAAACTAAGGACTGCTTAAGATTGGAAGAAATGGCAAAAAAGAATCACATTATAATCTTCTAAAGAAAACTGGTTAGTGATGTGGTCCCAGTATGACACTGGTTCAAACTTCTGATCTCAATTTTAGTAATATTGCTTCTGCTTACCATTAAGTTTGACAGGAAAAGGCTGCTG
>JAAGNO010006785.1:79098-89144 GCA_033439905.1 Ceryle rudis
CATGAGTCAAGAAATCCAAATGTTGTTTTAAAAGCCAAAAGCAGGGCAGCTTGTTCCACGAATGCCACCTCATGGCAATTTTTAACATCATCTGTCTATATTGTAAATACTCTTTTTTTAGCTTGAATCTTATCAGAAATATTATAATTTTCTATTAAAATTAAGAAAAGGAACCCTTCAAGTCAAAATATGAAAATAAATGTTGTAAAGTTGAAAAACAAATATTCACAGTTATACAGAAAAGACCAGTATATAAATTAGACAGAGCCCAGAACTTTCTGACTTAAAACCCAGATTAAAAGCAACTGTACCTAAAATTAGTCAAATGGATATTTGCAATTCCATCTTTAGATGAGCAACAACAGTTTGATGCATGTTGTCAAAACCAGATTGACCCAAATAATGTGTTTTCTAATGGGAGTAGCTGGCTAAAGCAGAGAAGACCATCATGAAACCCCTCTGACCATCTACTTCTCTAGCTTGCTGCATCTTGTCAGATCAAAACAAGCAGCATACAAATAGATTTCCTTGTGAACATGCTAAAAGATTGGATTGCAAAAAAAAAAAAAAATTGGTATCTTCTACAATTTTTAAGTCTTTTCACCCATAAGAGCACAACAATGAGAAAAAAAAAAAAAGGAAAAGAAACAACACAAGAAACAGCTAAACCTCTTCCCACTAAAAGAAATAGTCTGGAATAAATTAGGAAATCTGAATTACTTCATTTGGTATATCACCATCAGAATAGTATCACTGATGAAAACTTCATGTGCATAGATTTTTTTATTTTTCTTTCATGGTTTATAGCCTTGTTAGTTTAAATCCAGTTTTAGGTGTAAAAATGTCTCTCTCTTCCCACCTATCTGCATTCTTCTCCTCTCATTTTGCTTCTGCCCTCCACATTTTAGTAAAAAAAAGGTAAATGAAGTGGGGCTGGGTGTGGTGGTTTTGTTTCGGTTTTTTGTTTGTTTGGGTTGTTTTGTTTTGTGTTTTCTTTTGTTATTGAGTTTGGAGGGTTTTTTTTGTTTTCATAATACCGAGGTGGCTTTCTGTTCTATTTATACATCAACTCACACATTCCTTCTTCTACAGCAAAAATGTCTGAAACTGCTGAACATCTGAAACCTGTGACTCACAGAAATTCTAATTTATTCTCAGCTACAGCAGTCACCACTGCTTTTATTATGATGAACATTCCTGACCCCAGACTATAAAAGCACTGTTAATTAATAGCAACTTAATATTTTGAAATAATGGAAGCAAATGGAAAAATGTTCAACGTTTACGTTAGTTTTATTGCAGTTCTTGATGCAGGAAAAGCAAATTCTTGTACGTTACAAGAGCAGCTGTTCTGATTGCTTTCTAATATGTCATTTGCTTTCAACTGTTTTGACTTAAGTCCCTCTGTTCCTCCATTCTTGTACAAAGTCTTGTGAAATCCAGTCTCCTCAACAAATCTAAACTATAAATAATGAAATATATCATGAAAATTATACCTAAAATTCCCAGCAGGTAACCATAATGACACTACTTTAAAATTACAATATGTTAAAACTTCAGAAGATTGCAAAATAAAACTCCTAAAAGATTAATTTAATATACTAATTGTTGCAACGATGATTGCAAAGGCAAGGTACTCACAGGTGTAGAATGCATAAGTGTCTTCTGACTGGTATAGCCAGGTGTAAAGAAAATTTAAGTGAATCCTGATGCATCCCAAAGAAAGGACAGTATGAAGTACTACAACTGAAATGTGGGTTTATTTTACTGCCTTTGTTTCTTCCAATAAGGTCAAGTGAGAAGTGTGGAACTGTATCTTTTGTATGAGACCATTTATTCCATTACACATGAAATGCATGTCTTTTTATCAGAGCTAATACCTGCAGTTTATTCCTTTGTATGTCACCACTATACTTATCAGGTACTGTTAATCTCCATGTCAAATATTTTCATGATTTCACTGCTCAAAGGATAAGCTTCATCTAACTGCATTTTCCAAAGTGGATCTCCATATTTCTTCAAACTTTCTCTTTACCATGTGCAAGTTCTGATCTAACCCTAAAGCACAAAGGCAATCAATGCTGAAGAATCACTAAAAATGGTTTATTCCACTCCTCACTGAATAGAAAGTTTCCATTATCTCCCTCAACATCTTCACTCTATCAATTTGACAGGGGCATGTGGTTCTACACTTCACTGCCTTCACTGTAGAACTGTATATAGCTTTTCTATCTTTTTCTAATATAAAAGAAAAATGATAAAGTGATAAAGTCTCGTGAAAACTCATCTTCCCCTCACATCATCTTCCTTTTAATTGTTCTATACTTTATTAAAGTGAATATTAAAGTAACTGTCCAGTGCCAGTTAAAACATACCTACATAAAACACAAAAGTTTATTTGGACAATCAGAAAAAGAAATCATAACTAGATTACTGTTTATTGTGCTGTAAAGTCAGTATTTAAGGCACATGTGATAAAACATACTATAACATCCTAGTGGTTTTTAACTTATTGTACATGCAAAATTTGTTTTACAAGAGAAGCGTTATTTAAGATACATTGCTCAAAGATGATTAGAACAAAACAGTAAATACAAAAATGTTCATTCAGCTGAACAGGATTTTATCAAGCCTCAGACAGTAAGATAACACACTGCTAATTGTAAAAACTAAGTATACCAAACACCTGGGCAAGCGCTCAAACTGACAACACTATAAAAAAAAAAGGCATTTCCTGCCTTCAGCCATGCAGTTTAGGCAGAAATGATCCTCCCCTGCAGTGTGGTGTTTGGTCCTTCCTAAGATGATCTCTGATTTACCTAACAAGGATGCTGTTTCTGCAGGGACCCCAGACACCAATGAAGGTCTTTTTCACTCATTTATTCCTTCTTGTATCATTACATTTCTAGCTCTCAGACTTCAACAGAGAGTAAGTTCACTGTAGAGTGCTGATGAGTTGTGGTATTATCTGGTTACACTTCCCGTCAACTCTTAATTTCATTACCTTTTACATATTTGCTTATTATGAGTCCCTCAAGGAATTAAGTTTCCCAAAAAATTGTTTGTATAACAAAACATGACAAAGTTTTACAAGAAAACCTTTTCCTCCACGGGAAATTATTTTTTTACAGGCCCAGTGCTGTTGGATGTGGCTAGTATTTGTTTAATTACTCCATTTTGTTTTCATCATTGGGCTTTATTTCCGAAAGACCATCATCAAATACCAGATTATAATAAAAGTTGTTTCAGTGCCCCAGTGTGCAGATCACATTCTCTTATTGAGCTCCCTGCCCTTTCCTACCTGCCCTTCCTCCCTCCCATCTTCAAGTAAGTAGTACAGCTTGATCTTTTCCTCGATCTTCCTCTAAAAAGCAATCTATAATATTGACCTCTAAGAAGCAGCTAGCAATTAGATTTCCCAAGGGGCTACCAGAGTGAAGCCAATGCTAGATGACTGAGGAATTGTAAGTATTCCAGGGACTTTTCCAAGTAAAACTTCCTCACCTGGTATACATGCAGAAATGCGTTAGCTAAGCAATAGAGTCAGTCAGTGGTGCTGATCTCCAAGCTACCTTCCCCTACAACTCAGACGACTGCTCTCTATGTTGCAAGCTGTCAAGTAATTCTGGGGAAGCCCTTAATTCCTGTAGTCACTTCCCCTCATCCAAAATTTCTACTGATGTTAAAAGCTTTGTAAGTCTCAAATATCAGCCTTCTCTTCTAGACGCATGGTGATTGGAAGCTTTTCTTTGTCTTTTGCATTGATGAAAATGTGGACTGCTAAAAAAGACCACCAATACATGGCTCTCAAAGAAACAGCAAAAGAGCAGATAGAGAGTCCTGCTTACTATCTGTTTAGAGAGATCACTTTTATTATTCAATAAAAACATTAGTTATTCTTTAGGTAGAGTGCTCTAAGACACTTTTTTACTGGAAATCCTTACTATGCTCTTAAATGTGAACAATTATTTACAGTAGAGCACATTTTAGGAGCTTAAAACTACCATTCAGTAGCCATCAGAGGTAGATATCTCTTGAGAAGTTTCTCACTTGAAAACTGATTTCCCTACATACCCAAGCTTTGTTATTCTTTAATAAATTACTCCAGAAGAATAATAGTAATTGGGTTTGTTTTCCTATCTTGGGAGGGCAAGCATCAGTCTTGGGGACAGACCAATTTTCAGATGAATCCTTTTGTTGTGCCTCTGACATTTTACGAGGCATTTTTCCAAATGACTTCATCTCCCAAATGCTAAAACAAAGCCTATTCAGGAAACAGTCATCAGACCTCAGACTGTCCTAATATACCCTTTCTTTTGATGGGCTGAACCGTAGACCACTAGGACTCCCCCTATCGAGCTAGAATTTCTAAATCAGAAGGATCTTGTGTCTTTGAAATAACTTGCTTTCAGATGATTAAGGAAAAAGTGGTGAAGTACATTTGCAAACATCAGCATCCAAGTCCTTTTGTAGGCATTGCAAATAACCCAATGTCTTTTAGAATATAATAGCACCAATTCATTCATAACTAAATGTTTTCCTGCAAATGTATTCCTGTCACTAAGAAATCTCTGCTAATATATTTGTATATAAAATTGTAATTATGGATGGATGTGTCAAAATGTATGTTTATTTGTGCCTGCATGTTAAAGGAAGAGGTCTGCAAGCAAATGCAGCAGACATTGTTTGCTAAGCAGCCTCCCTGGGTATAGCACAGGGAAGTAATTTACAGAAGGAAGCTGATCAGTAACTGTATTCTCAGCTTTTGAAGAAACTTCGAAGTCTATTCGAGCAGTGGACAGCAATTCCTTAATGCAATGGAGTGGAAGTACAACTGCTGAATTCTACAATGTTTAAGTTGCAAAACAAAGTTGGAACTTTTTTTTTTCCTTTCATCTTTTCAATACAGCATTTGCCAAACTATCCAACTTCCCACTCTTCCTCCTTTATTTATAAAGAAAGCAAACAAATAACAAAAAAAAGCATCACAAAACCAAAACAAACAAACTGTTCTGGTAGCTGCTAGTATGAGGTTAGAACATCAAATTAGGAGTGAAACAAAAAAAAACCTGAAGAAGAATCCTTCAAAAAATACACTTAATATAGTTCATTATGTATATGTATGTAAAATGTATATGTATTCAAAATTAAAAACATCTGAAGGTCTTTATCAGTGATGGACAAGCTAAATTTGACAATTACCCAAATTAAGGATATCACTTTCCTCTCACATTTCCAAATCTAGTGGAATTACTAAGTAAAAAGGTACCAGAAAGTTGTTTGAGGTTTTCCAGTGAGAGCTGGTAGTTGTACATTCAGAAGAGAATATAGCAGCATGAAAATGTATAGGAAACATTTATGTTGCTTTAGGGAATATTTACCAAATACCTAATCCAAAACAGATTACTGCAGCATAGAAGAATAATCTGTTTAAAGAGTTCACTATGGTTTGGAAAGCATCAGCCTCCTTTGACTTTTTTTATTTGTGGAATAAATCTTAATTTAAAAGAAAAAACAAGAGAAAGGTATCGTTTACTCTCTAGGATGTCACATGAAATGAATGCACATCACGATCTTATGTTGTCAAAGCTGGCAGAGAATGTCACTTTACAGAGCCAGAGATCTGGTACAGCTACTCTTAGCCTGCACTATTCCGTTTGGTATTACTCAAAATTCTCCACAACAACCAGAAAAAATAATGACAGACTGAATTACTCTATTGAAACTATTGAGTTCAAGACAATAAAATAGTTGTGGTAAAAAAAACCAGCACACTAGCAGAAATTCAATATCCAATTGTGCAAAAAATGTGGCTTAAGTAGAGAATAAAGGGGTGAAAGAATAGGCTGTTTTGCACACTGAATTTGGCATTTTATACTAGATGTAAACAGAAAAAAAATTACTCCACACTGGCATCAGTGAAAACAGAACTAAATTAGGAAGAAATACAACCCATCTTGCCACACAGTAGGCTTTTGGGATTAGAGGAACAATTGTTTTATCTTTGGCACTTCTGTCCTAGTCAGGATCAAATAAACCATAGAGCTGGATACAGAGGTTTTCGAATCATTTGAAGCTTCCATTGATTTCTCCAGCTTTCTGAAAATGATCTGGATTTTGACACCGGTATTTTTGCCCTTTCTCAGGTTTTCCTTTATTTACTTATTTATTTATTTTCCCCCATTCCATGACTACATTTCTGAAAAGGATTTTGATTTAGCTAGTCAAGACTTTCTATTGCCACAGTGTCATGAGTCAATGAGCGAAAAGTCTGGCAAAATCAACAACTAACGGCACAGAAAAATGAATTCTGGCACAGCTATCTGAAGTGATTGAAAACTTACTGCACCAGCTGCTCATTACTGACTCCGGTCATTTCAGCACAAAGTTATTTGGATTTGCTAGGAGCCATACTGTGATTTGAAGAACAACATTCAGATAACCCATTAATTCAGCTGCAAAGGTGGTAATCACTGTTAAGTTGGCAAGTATTTTAAACAACTACATCGACTGCTATAGAATTAAGTCATCTGTGCCCTAAAATGGATTAATTTTGGAAAGTCTGTGCTTTGCCTTTTAGCGGGTAGTAAAATTTATGCTATAAGCTTTTAATACTGTAGTACAACACCTGCAAATAAGTCATTAAGTAAATAAAAGGTAATTTGCTATCTTTACTTTTCTTCTACTTATGAATTTGTCTTATTTTACCTTCAAGGAAACAAAATTATTCCAACTGCTTCTGATAATAAGAATTATTTACTCTTTTTGACTAACTTTTTTTTCATCCAAAAGACCTTTGAGCAAGACTTTACTTGAAGAACAATCAAAACCAGAAAATTATCACCTCTGCATCCAAAATATGACAAACTTTTCAAATTAGTCTTTTAAATTGTCAAGTGTCCTATTATTTGTTGCAACCTTTTTTTTCTTTAATAATAAAGTGTAGTGGCTGTTGCTATTCAACCAAGCAACTTAAGATCACTTTTAACTTCTTAATTGTTTAGTGTTAACACAGTTAACACTTCAGCACTTTTTAATCCATGAAATCCATGCAATATTATACATATTTATTCTCTACTGTGAGACACCTTCACTCTCAACAGATGAGAGAATTGCTAATTCAAGTCTAAATTACTTTTACCTACTGTCCAGTGAAGTTAAAGCAGTCATTAAGAAGCTAAGAAGCTATAGGATGTGACAAGAAAGTATAATTGCATTACATAAATTTATAATACTGCACCACCAAGGGCTATGTAGACCTAACCAGTAACTTACAACACAACATAAATACGTCACTGATTTGATGATAAAGCTCATCTCATTGAGTGTGGTTCCACAGACACGTTTACTAGACAGGCTTTAACTAGGTACTTAGGATAAGACACTATCTAACTGCTTGTTAGAAGAGATGCATAAGAAATCGGGGAGTTGGATGGCACTGACTTAACAAAATTAAGTTGCTTATATTTTTCTACTTTTAGCTCATGGTTGAAAGCCTGCAAAAAATAAATCCAACAAAGGTAATTGGAAATGTTATGGAAAAGTCTTTAATATTTTTATAGTAAGAAATACCATCTCAGCGAGCTTGTGTTCCCTCCCTGCCTTCTCCTTATTATCACCTTCTGCACAGCACTGTATCTTGCAAGCTGAACGAAGGATAATATATTTTATTTATAACGGAAGTCACACAGCATATTTTCTGTGTTACAAGAAATAAAACAAAAACATAACAAGATGTTCAATTAAGTTGCAGATCATAGACAAAGTACATTGAGCCCCTAGCAACAACTTCCACTGACTGCACAGAAATATGCTGCAGACATGAGAAATTTTTGTCAAGTTTCTCTTAGTAATTATTCTACTTAATGCAGGCTGTCATTACATGGTAGTTTTGATATGGAAAAATATTAACTGTCATAAGCCTATGTACAAAAGCTGAGCTCTTTCAGCAAAGCTATCATAAACCCCATGCTGTGTATTTTCCTCTGCCTGGCCCATTTAGCCAACAAGCTGCAGTTCATCCCATGCTGCTGGCCAGAATCAACCTTCTAGTGTAGTGTAGGGCACTCTGGAGAATGTTGGCTTGCATTCACAGACCACAAGGTACGCAAAGCTGCCTCACTCCATGTATTACCTGGGGCAGCTCACCACCTAGCTTAAGCTTCTCCCTTCACCCCTCCTCTGCACTTTTACCTTCAGCCCTGCCCCATGCATCCCCAGTGCACGTTCCTGTTCTTAACCCAGCTGCTGATGCTCTTCCAGCCTCACTGACTCCTGTTCGTCATGCTATCATTATGGACCTCCCAGCTTTCCAGGCTTAAGCCTTGTCTGTCAGCTCATACATATGCATTTTCAGTCACTATTGCCTCCACTTCAGTTCTTGAGCTTGACTAAGTGATTCTTCCTAATTTTTTGTTCACACTGATCTGCTGTTCGTAGCTGTTCTAACCTATGTTTTCCATTCCTTCCTGGGCTGTCTTCAAGTCATCTACTTAATAGTAGATAACATGCACAGGAAAAACTCAATAACATGGTTTTCACAAACGCTCAAACAGATAGTATGCACTATTTCAATGAAGTCTCTGTTCCATTTAGCTTGCCATTGTAAAGGCTAACTTGTCACCCCTCAGTGCAATGGTATAAAACCATCTGACATTTAAGGTGTAGTAATCCATACTGTGAATTACCTCTGATACCAGATTCTATCTAGTGTATATGGCAAATTTCTCAAGGTAATAAAAAGGATTCGAAGAAGAAAACCAACCTTGATACACAAACCAGCAATTGATAGGAACAAAATCTGGTTTTTAAGCATACTACACAGACCTTCTTCTGAGTATGTATATATTATGAAAGAAAACATTAAAATAAAGTGACAAAAGAACAGCTTTTGTTTAGGGATACTAAAGATATTTCCATAACTGGTACCAAAAACTGTCCCCTACAAAGCATATGAATTTACAAGCTTCAAACTGATCTTAGTTTCTCAAGATTTGTAGATATTATTGAATAAATCGTTTGAAATGTAATGGCTGAAACGTTAAAAATACTCCACAAGTAGTACTTCCATGGACAAGAAACCTAAACCTAGGAAGTATAAAGTGTTAAGACTTCCTATTTCATTGCCTCGCTTTGAAGTACAACATAGACATTCTAGAGGATTTCTTTGCCCATGGAACAGAAGTGTAAAAAACAATCTTTGTTTTAAATGAGGAATACACGTTTGTCTGGAAGGCAAAAAACAACACACACTCCCCCAAGAATCCCAAATCTCAAAAAACCTGCCAAAACAAAGCTCCAAGAGAAAGAGAGTAAATAACAGCTTATCAAAAGACTGGACTATTTATTTTTGCTTATTCTGCCTTAAATCAGAATAAACCAAGGCACAGTCATAGTGCTCAAAAAGCTACCAAATTCAAATTTCACCTCAAACTGAGGCAAGTAATGAAGTATTAAAGTCACCTGCAGGTGAGAGAAAATCCTTTATCAAGCTATATTTTAAACACACCTTTTTCATTATGCATGGTCCTGACTGCTGAATTGTTCAGGTACTTCAGAAGTTGTGTTGCATGGCTGTACCTTGATGCCATAGCTGCAGGAGAGACAGCATAAAGGCTACACCTCTGTTTTTTGACAGGAAGTGCAATGTCTGCTTTTGTGTCAGTTGAATTTTAAACCTGCCCGTGAATAGATTTGGGTAGATGCTTCTGTTTTCAAGACTTGTTTTTAGATTCGGGCAGTCTACGGTTCAATTAACATCATGAGACAATCTCAAAGGGCTGGGGGAGGAAGAGCAACAGGACAGGAGGCTGGATATGCTTTGATTCGTTCTTATACAGCTGAAGATCTAATCACTTTTAACTTTAAACTAATGAAGAGTTCATATCAAGTTTTATGTGAACCAAAAAGAAATACCAGCCTGGCTACAAAAATGGAAGCTACAACTTTACAACTTAAAAAAAAAAAAAAAGCCCCAACAAAATAGCCAAACAAACAAAAAAAAAAAAACCACCAAAAAAAAAAAAAAAAAAAATAACTGCCAAACA